>JARQOC010000003.1:106015452-106119662 GCA_033576535.1 Allobates femoralis | reverse complement strand
GCCTGAGGCTGCGGACCCAGTGGTCAATGAAAAAGGTGACAAAGAAATAATAAAGGAAATAATGGATTAGTTCGTGACGCCACCTGTAGGGTTCAGGTGATGGCATCGGCGCTGCTTGGGCCTCCGGGGTGATGGGCGGCAGCAAGGTGGAACCGCTCCCTACAGGATGAGCGGGGTCCCCTGAGTTGAGAGCTGCAACGGAGTAATGGGGCAGCTCGGTTGATTCTGCAAAGTAAGGCAATAAAACGGCAGTTCTGGAATAAGGCTCAGACACGTTGCTCCTCTGCATGGGTTTTTACTTGGTTGTTCAATGGCAGACAGGGTACACAGTTCTCAATGCCAGGTAGTGGACTGGGTGGTCCCTGCGATGAGCAGTGTCTCTCCAAGGCTGCACAAGTGTCCTTCTCTATTCTTTACTGTCCCCTCTCTCTCTTCGCTGCTCCGGTATACCTTGCCAGGATACTGAGGGTCTTCGATTGGGTTCCCGCTGGGGCCCCAACGGTCCCTGGCTCTCAATTGTGGGTACCCCCTGGTATAGCTGTGGTTATTGTTAAGCTGTGTGCCGGGCTCCTAGGAAGCCTGCGACCACTCCGGGTTCTATGGTGCAGGGATGAACCAAATGGACCATGTCGGAGCCGGTATTCCGGGTTCTGAAACGGGCGCGGGGCTGCAATCACCCGCTGTGACTTTGCCCTCTTTCTCTTCTGGGTCACCAGTGGACGGTGCCCTCCCTGTTAGCTGTCTCCACTCTGCTACTTCTACTTTCACGACTTGACCTTTCTGCTCTTGTCTCTCCACTGTTCTAACTCCTTACTTCTTTCCCCACTGCTATATACCCTAGCTCTCCTCCCACTAGGACCGGTTACCCAGGAAACAGGTGCCTAATTGGTCCTCTACCACTAGGTGTTGCATGTGGTGTATGGAGCCTCAGGAGTATCCCACTCACCGCTGGGACGGAGGATACGACACCTTCAGTCAGGGGTGTAGTACCCTCCTGTTACGCACTCTTAGTGGGGCGCCACAGTTGGCCATCAGATGTTCTAACACATCTGCTGGCCTACTGGTTATTTTTAACACCTTTTATTCACTTTTATTTCACTTTCGCAGTATATATACGGTAGATAAACTGCAAAAGTACGCGTATTTCCCATTGACTTACATTGGACTTGTAACGCGAGTATTAGGACCTACTCATTACAAGTATGGCAAGTCTGAATATTTCACTACTCGCTCATCCCTAATTATGGTGCCAACATTTTTGGCCATAGAAGGACAATTTCCTAATGGACACCTCATTGCAATGGGTAGTCCTAAAGAGAAATTTCTGCTCTAAATTTCCATTCTGCAAGTTTCAGTTCACAACTTCAGGTAGAAAATTTGTATGCTATCCTAGACATTTGTAAAGCAAGTACAATGTATTTTTGGACAGAAAAAATACATGATCTTTATTCCAGAGCAGAAGATCCATTAAGTAGCTCTGGCACATTCATTAGATTTGACTGATGAGATGTAATGCTATATTACTGGATTACAGAGGAATTATATTATAGATTGCACAGTTTTGCAGGTAAAACCACACTTCTGCAGGAAAAATTTAATTGGCATGTGTGTAATTAATATTCTATTCAAAAACCCTACTACATTATACAGCTGAAAGAGTGGTTTTGGCTGTATGCAGGTGAGCCTAAATGAAAACCCAAATTTTATTACTTCCGGTTCTACTGCATCCAAACATCACTGGAAAAGGAGTAGACTCGAGCAAAAAGATTTGCAGGTCTGTAATCCAGAGGTCACATTAGTAGTCAGGGACAACCAATCAGAGCCCTGAGAACCTCCTCCTGCCTGCCGGCATTGCAGGCGCCTCTTCTGATTAGTACTCACGGCTTAACATCAAGTTTTCGTCACTCTCCACAAGTAGAAACCTTATCCCTTAGATCTCATTGTTAGCCTCTCATGTAGCAAAATCATATCTCATATTTTGCACTGACGAAGGGCAATACCCAAAAACACTGTGTCTGCAAATGGAGATTCTGGTTTAACTTATATCCTTAGTCATATGGCAAGACTTGTTAAGGGTCAATATTGACTTTTAGGATTGCTGCTTCCAAAAGGTGGCGCTAGAGTTTGTCCTCTTCCTCTCTGAAGAGTAATTTGCATATTTAATTTCCCAGAAGAACATGCAAGGCATTTAAAAGTCTCCTTCCAAGTATGCCAGGCATGTCACTCTCCACAAGGAGAAACCTTACTCCTTAGACATCAAGCCTCAACAATGACTTCACTTTGTGCTAAAAATCAGAAGAGGTACCAGGGATTCTGGCAAAGTAAGAAGAAGCTCTCAGGACTCTGCCGTATTTACTTAATACTGGCGTAGGGTCTCAGGTAATCCTTTTGATCATCTCTAGAACATGTCCAGTAATTTGAAGTAAACTAAAACTTTTCAACTTGCCACATACTGTGCAGAACAAAAATTGCTATATTATTGAACTATTTCAGAAGTTACTATCTGCCAGTAATATAAAAATAACAAAAACAAAACAAAAATCTAAAGAACTGCAATCAAAAGAAATTTGGCAACAATGAAGAGATGCAAAGCCAAAAGTATAATTATAAAGGCTTATCCAAACGGTGCTATAAACGCTATGATGACTACTAGACTTTGGAATATTGTTATTTGGGCTGATGATTCTATAGTGGAATATTTTTGAAAGGATTAGGAAGACTTACACTCATAAAGAAATGGGTAACAATGTTTTGAACTTTTAACTTTCAGGCTCCATATCTCACCATCTTCTACAGCTTTAAGCATGAGACTACCTTCATTTTATAAACAATCATCTTGGCTGTCTCATACATAAATTTGACATGCCACTATTTAGCGTATGCCCATCTACAGTATGCAGATTCTTGTCATGTCAGTGCATTGTTACGGTTTTGCTCCTGATGTTTAAAAAAATATTTTTTCTTCTTGTATACTACAAATTACAACCTGTTCTCACATTCCCTAATAGCTCAGTGTGTTACTAGGTTGATTCCCAAGTGAAAGGTCACTGGTTCAAATTGAGGAGCAGCCATGAAGATTTCCTAAGAAAAGTGAAACAGCATCATCCAGCTCAATGTATTTGATGTGGAATTTACAAAATGTCCCAGAGTAAAAACATTATACCTGAAGTCAAACATAGTTGTGGGTGTTGGAGAGTGAAAAATGTTCTGCTGCTGCAGGGCCTGGGTATCATTACATACCAGAACCATGAGATGAGTAATGTTCAGTGAGCATCACAAGAACTGAAGCTCAAGCAAAAATAGGTGATATAGCAAGACAACGGTCTGATGAACAAGAACCAATCCAAGGTGACCCCCAAAGAAATAAAATTGTGGTTTTGGAGCAAACTATTCTTGACTTGTAGAGATTCTACAGCAAGACTCTAAACGGGCAGTACACACTAAAATAGCTTCAATGTGACACAGAAACATTTATTTTAAGCCATCAGAAGCCTTTATCGCATATTTTATATTTCATTGTTATCAGTAAGCGATATTATATGTTTGGTTGGTCTGTTCAGTTGCTAAACCCTTTTATTCTCTTATATGCAGTTTCATCATCACTAATATGAAAATAAACTAGTAACAGCAGAGAACAATTAAGAACTGGTGGCACCGGTATATTTGGTAACGTGCCGCAGCATAGTCAGGTTCACTTCCTGTTAGGCTTTCCCAACAACACCCTGTTGACACGGTTTCTGTCTGCACTCCCAATCCACAGCCCCAAGGCATCACATGAAGTCATTGCTTAATTAAAGGAATTTAAGGACAAAATGTAATTGTATGCCCTTTATAAAACATTGGCTATATAACTATGGGGGTGCACCCAGGCACTGGTGCTGGTGTGGGTCCAATATCATCATTACCATTTAAGAAGATTCCAATTTTATGAATGACACATCACACGATAAGGGCTATGTTAAAGGGAACCTGTCATGTAAAAACAAATGCTGATGTGAGGTTAATCTGACTGAGAGGTGAGAAAATAAACTTTATTCCTCCTGGTAGTCTCAGGCTGTCAGTCATCGGGGTGCTATAATGTAGTTTCAATCACTGCTCTCTGCATTGTGAATGGTGGTATTGGGGTAACTTAAAGCTCATGGTTCCGAATGCAAAAGCTTCAATGAGGCATCCAAACATTGCAAATCTTTAATATCATGGTCTTTTTATATAGGCCAAAATTACTTTTGGGGCCACCTAGGCTCCAGGATTATAGTATGATTGCAACCCCTGCGCCTATTGCAGTTATGTGTGGCGCCCTGCCATTACAGGTAGCCACAAAACCACCTAAAGCATGGATGGATTTCCACAGTATGTACCACATACACCCAACATCTTCCACCCCAGACCTGTAGGGGGAGCGCCACTTGCTGCCTTAAAGGGAACCTGTCAGGTGGTTTATGCTCCCCCAGCTATCACTGTCTGCACCTGTAGCTCTATAATACCAGTCTAATCATCCCTGTCTGAGCTCATAGTGTAATGTGAAAGGTGAAAAAAAGCATTTATACACTTACATTTCAGTCCCCACCTTGGAGAAGGAAGACTGTCTGGCAGGATAGTAGTTAACTCACTTTTAACTTGGATAGCTAAAGTACCTGTGTGATGTAATGATCATGTGACCACAGTGGGCGGAGCTAAGACAGCAAACGTATTATGTTCTATGAGAATGTGGCGCCCCTGCGGGTATTAGCCACAGTATAAGATCATAATAGTTGCACTCACTTAGAAAGCCAAGCCACTGCACTACCACCTTTGGCCAGTAGGGGGAGCTCCAGAGACACCAGAGACTTCCCTAGAGATAAAACACTGGTTTGAGGTAAATTTTCAGACAGTTGGAGCCAGGAGCTCAGAGTGACAGGAGCTGCATTGAGTTCCTGAGGACTGGCTGACAATTTCCAGGGCCAAGCCATCGGTCTGAGGAGGAGAAAACTGATAAGAGGAACACTTTCAGAATCGGGTAGCATCATTATCTACCCTAGATAAAAAGCGCAGATACGGATACCGGATCCGTGGCTGCATTAGTTATATACAATACAGCAACCGGAAAAACGTGAGGTAACAACAAGCTTCACAGGGCCAGACACAGCAACATACTAAGAGTTCAGTAGTACTCCCGGAGGGGGTAAGCAGAGAGAGACAAAGGACTCAAGTTGCCTGTTGAGTGGGACCCAGAGAGGACAGATTTGGGCCAGCAGCGAGTTCACACACGGCAGCAGGGCCACATAGACAGCGCAAGCAGGAGGTAAAGGACCCGGTGGGGCCTGAGCAACTGAACCCCTATTGCAGACTCCGGAGACGGGACTTGTTGTATTATAGTTTGGTTGAAAGTAAACCAGTTAAACCTCATCTGTGCCTCAGCCTCTGATTTAACAGCTACCATCTATCCAGGATTGGGACCATCACCGCTGAGAGAATTTGCTGTGAATCAAGTAAGTGTCTGTGCCCTTAACATCTCCTCACCATACTTCCATCTTCATCCATCATTAACTTTAACATCACCTGTCCAGGGGACCCTACAGCCCTACCCGGAAAAGGGCTATACCATCTCAGCTGCCTCTCACCATCATCCCCTGGCCAGTACAAGGCAGCGGTGGCCATATATAGCCACATTATTCTGGGTGGCGTCACGACAATAACATCTACAAACTTTATAAATTATATAAACTTCTAAATCCCCTGTAAATACCCCCTTTTAGGAGTGTGCCAGCCTGGGGCCACGGCCTGGGTCCAGCCACCAGTGACTCCCCCAAGGAAAGGGACCCTGCGCCGGGTATCCCGGTCCCCTAAGCTGGGCGGCACATCTCTCTTTGGCGTCACGAACAGGATTTACCGTGCCTGGTTAAATCGGGTACTGTGTGCCGTGATTAATGCCGAAAATTGTGAGAAAATCCGAGAAAAATTGACTTTTTTATCAAAAAGTGATTTTCCCATTGGAAACCATTGAAATAGACTTTTCCCCATTGACTAACATTGAAACAAAATGGCCGCCAGCCTCTGAGGTAAAATTGCATCATCACTAATTACCTCATAACTGCCACAGCACGAGACTGCTATTTGAACTGTGTCATAGCCCTGAGCTCTGATCTGACTGAAAAATTTCAGATTCCGCCATTACTGAGCTCACGGCGAGCAGAAGCAGCAGGGGGCGTGTCTTTGTGGGCGGTACCAAGCTGAGAGCTCTGACGTCTGCAAAAGGGGAAAACCAATCCTGCTGCACAGCGGAACGATTATACGCCATCCCGACGGAAGCAGAGGACCGGAAGGGTCCGGATTAACTAAGGGGGCGCAACATGTCGCAGCACGGAGACGCCGAAACACCCGGCGACACAAATGCAGCTGAAGCACAAAACAGAGCGCTCGGCAGCACAGCGGCGCAAGGTGCAGCGCCTATTATGCCGATGTTGATGCCATATACCCCAGGTGCTCCATGGCTTCCAGTGTATGAAGGTAAGCCTAATACTTTTGATGATTTTAAAGAAAAACTGCTGGCCTATTTAAACATGTTTCCAATGGCAGAAGCTCAGCGTGTCGGTTTGCTGATGGCACAGTTAAGTGGTAATGCCAAGCGAGAAGTCACAGCATGGTCCGCTGATCTAAAAGACACTGCTGAGCATATTCTAGCTGGATTAAAGGCAGTATTTGAAACTACTGCTGGTAGCAAAGCAAAGACCAAATTCTTCAATTGCAAACAAAAGGCAAATGAGAGTGTGAGAGACTTTGCCCTGAATTTACAAGAGGCCCTTAAAGCGCTTACACTGGCTGAACCAATGTTTAACACTGGCGCTGATAAATTGTTAAAAGATCAATTCATTGAGGGACTATTAACCCCTTCTCATCGAGGACATGCGAGTATGCTGACTTTCAAGGACCCTGAGGTGACATTTGCCCAGTTAAAGGAGAGCGCTATTCGTCTCCAGCAGGCAGAGGCACTTTGGGATCAGGATCCTGAGCAATCCATTACAGAAACCCCTCAACAACAGAGAGTGCCAGTGACATCAGTTAAGCCCCTGGAGGCCAGTGTTAATGATGCTTTCCAGCAAAAGCTTGACTCTCTAACAGACATTGTCACCTCAATGGCTAAAACCATGCAGGAAATGAGAGAATCACAGACTACATCCAAGATGGAGTTGGCGAACCGCAGAGAGGATATTCCCTGGATGAGACCCCAGAGATACCCAGCGTGGAGAGGACGACCCAACGACCGTTACCAGCCGGATGGACAGCCTATTTGCCGTCGTTGCCGGAAGCCAGGCCACATCGCCCGCAATTGTGATTTAAACAAGGATCCCCTGGGAATGCGGGCCGCTTCGCAGGAGTGAACTTTCAAGGCCCAACATCCTGGCACGATAAGTACGTCGGAGGACGTCCCATTATCCCTATCGTGCTGGACGGTATTCCCCTCAATGCCTTGTTGGACACTGGTTCCCAGATTTCATCTATACCACATATCCTTTATAAGAGGTACTGGGCAGATTCAGACATTGATAAAAGACCATCTAATGTTGAGCTAAGTATATATGCTAGTAATGGAAAATTGGTACCGCAAGTAGGATTTAGAGAGATGACCATTAAGATTGGTAGAGTAGAATTAAAGAATCAGGGTATCATAATTGTTGATGTTAACCAACGGGAACCTTCTGTATTGATAGGTATGAATGTTTTAGAAAATTGTTTTTCCGAGGTTATTACTATTTTACAGCAATTTGCGGAAACTGCCCAATCCTGCCAGCAGAGAATTCTCCGGAGAGAGATAAAAGCATTGGTGCTGAAGCAACAAGTAGAGGTTGCAGGTGGAGAAATCGGCAGTGTGAGGGTAAGTGACCCAACTCCTATAGTAATACCTCCAAAAACTGAAATGCTGGTATGGTGTAGAGCAGCCATTGGTATTAAAGGACGAGATTACCAAGCCTTGGTAGAGCCTGTGTACACTGATAGTAGACCCACGATATTAACGGCTAGAGGAATAGTCGAGGTACACAGGGGAAGAGTACCCATACGTCTTTTGAATTGTGGAGAGGAAGAGGTCACTTTACCAAGGTACGCTACAATGGCCAAGCTATACACTGTTGACAACAATGCCATCATAGCCATTGGGCCCTTGAATCCGTCATGTCAGGCGGACGACAATGGTTCAAGTGGAGAATTAGAAGATTGGTGTCAGCAGTTGCATATAGGTACAGATTCAACACCTACCCACCAAAAACAAGGGGTGTACCGACTAGTAGAAGAATATGAACGGGTCTTCAGTAAACACCCATTAGACTTCGGACAGATTAAAGGGGTAGAACATACAATTCCTACCGGTAACCACCCACCAATAAAAGAGAGATATAGACCCATACCGCCCGCTCATTATCAATGTGCTAAAGACATGCTGAGGGAGATGAAACAGGCCGGGGTAATAAGAGACAGTTGTAGCCCCTGGGCAGCCCCTCTGGTAATAGTTAAAAAGAAAGACGGAACCATGAGAATGTGCGTAGACTACCGGCAGATTAATCACATTACCCATAAAGACGCCTACCCCTTACCTAGAATTGAAGAGTCATTAGCTGCTTTAAGATCTGCTAACTATTTTTCCACCTTAGACTTAACAAGTGGGTATTGGCAAGTCCCTGTGGCTGAGGAAGATAAAGAGAAGACAGCATTTACCACACCAATGGGTCTCTGTGAATTTAATTGTATGCCGTTCGGACTCTGCAACGCACCCGGTACCTTTCAGCGATTGATGGAATGCTGTCTCGGACACAAGAACTTTGAAGCCGTCCTTCTGTACCTAGATGATGTAATAGTCTACTCAAAGACTTACGAACAACATCTACAAGACCTGGCAGAAGTGTTCGAGGCCTTATCCCGGTATGGTATGAAGATCAAGCCATCAAAATGTCACCTTCTAAAGCCAAAGGTACAATACCTGGGACACGTTGTAAGTTCAGAAGGAGTAGCACCGGATCCCGAGAAAGTAACCGCAATAAGGGATTGGCCAAGACCTACCAGCGTGAAACAGGTGAGGCAATTCCTGGGACTGGTGGGCTACTATCGTAGATTCATCCAAGGGTTCACCAAGCTAGCAGCACCTCTACAAGACATCCTGGTAGGGCAGTCGAAGAAGCCTTCAAACCGCAATCCTCCTTTCCAGTGGAGTGATGAGAGGGAAGATTCCTTTGAAAAGTTGAAGAAGGCATTGACCGGAGAAGAAGTTCTGGCATACCCCGATTACCATCAACCTTTCATCCTTTACACAGATGCCAGTAATGTGGGACTGGGAGCAGTACTATCTCAGAAGCAAGGAGGCAAGGAGAAAGTCATCGCCTTTGCAAGTAGAAAGCTCTGGCCTACTGAAAGAAATCCTGAAAATTACAGCTCCTTCAAGTTAGAACTACTGGCAGTAGTCTGGGCTGTGACTGAGCGTTTCAAACACTACTTGGCAGCTGCAGAATTCACCGTCTATACTGATAACAACCCATTGACCCACCTGGATACAGCCAAGCTAGGTGCGCTGGAACAGCGATGGATAGCCCGGCTGTCTAATTACAACTTCGTGATCAAGTATAGAGCAGGCCGAAAGAATGGAAATGCAGACGCCTTATCCCGGATGCCGCACTTGAGAGACGTGGAAGAAGAACCGGTAGAACTTGAAGAAATTGAACTACCCGCCTTCCATCGTCCCAAGGTAGGACAGTATCAATCCAGTGCCTACCAGAAACATCAACAGGTGAATCTCAACCCATTAGCACACCACAGATGGGCTGACACTCAAGACAGCAATCCAGCTGTGAAGTTGGTGAAAGAACTGCTGACTGAGCAAAGTGCGTATCCCAATGAAAATGCACCGAAAGAGACACATCAACTCTGGAAAGAGAGAGGCAAAATGTTCCTGTACCAAGGAAAGCTGTGCAGAAGATATACCAATCCAAAGACGCATGAGCTAGTATGGCAGATCATTGTGCCTAAACAAGATGTAAAAATGGTCTTAGAAGCTTATCACAATGGTGCTGGTCACTTCGGGTGGAAAAAGCTAGAAGTACTTTTAAGAGAAAGATTCTACTGGGTTGGAATGAGAAGATCAATTGAAGAATGGTGCAGAAACTGTGGTCCGTGCAACCTCAGAAGAAAAGATCTAAAAAACCAAAGAGCACCACTCCAGCCTATAGTTACCAAGCAACCACTTGAGCTCGTAGCAATAGATCACGTGAAATTGACACCAAGCCGGTCCGGCTATGTCTATGCTTTAACCATCGTGGACCATTACTCACGCTTCCTGGTAGTAGTGCCCGTGAAAGATCTCACTGCAAAGACAGCAGCTAAGGCGTTCCAGACATACTTTTGCAGACCCCATGGATATCCGGAACAAGTACTCGCAGACCAAGGTACAGCATTTGAATCAGAGATCTTCAGAGAATTTTGCAATATGTATGGCTGCAAGAAGATCCGTAGAACAGCCTATCATCCGCAAACAAATGGCTTATGCGAAAAAATGAACCATATTGTAATCGATCTCTTAAAGACTTTACCAGAGACAGAGAGAAACCTATGGCCAGAGAAATTGCCTGACTTGGTAGACCTCTATAACAATGTCCCGGTAAGCTCCACAAACTGTACCCCAGCTTACCTTATGCGTGCAAGACCTGGCAAGCTACCAATAGATCTAGAAATGGGTATTGTAAAACCTGACGCAGAAGTGCAGGATTCCAACTGGGACTCCCTACGCCAACAACAATATCGCCAAGTGCAAGAATGCGTAGAAAGGAATCTCCAGAAAACTAGAGAAAGACAAGAGCAATACTTCAACCAGAATGCTCTAGCAACCCCATTAAAACCTGGTGATCAAGTGCTCAAGAGAAACCGTCGCACTAATAAACTGGACAATCAGTGGGAATCCGCCCCATATACAGTTTTACCAATGAGAGTGAACAATCCTAAAATGTGTCTTATAAGCAAAGATGGTGGATTAACATCAGTACTAGTGTCAAGAGACAATCTAAAACTATGTCCAGAGACATTGAAAGAAAAAGAAGTCATTCAACATGAACCAGAAGTTATTCAACCAGTACCGGTTCAACCTGTTAACGAAAAAGAAGAAGATGGAGTATATCACACCTATCTAGGAGACTTTCCTAAAACCTGGCCAACCTACAATGGTGCAGTAGTAGTTCCCATGATGGCTTTCTATCAAACACCAGACCCTGTACCACAAGACGTTCCAAGACAGGAAGAACAAATTCCTAGTAATAATAGTCCTGGACACGGTGGAATTGCCAACCCCACAAATGTGGAATTATCCCTAGCAGAACCAGAAGTACTTACTAGGTATACGTCCACTCACACCATCACATTGAGTACACCCAGTACACAAGCGTTACGCAGATCACAGCGTAGTACTCAGGGTCAATTACCAGCAAAATATGCAGACTACCAAATGTAAATAGATATTACAACCAGAAATATCTGAAAGGAACTTGTTTAGTTGTTAATTAGTAGTTATTAGATGTAACGTTAAAAAGCTCAGTACCTACAGAGACTATTCTGTATGAACTACTTGCATATTCTTGAGTTCTTTTCTTCATTTATCAGCCCGGAGGCGGTAAATTAAAGCTCCGGAAAGACAGTTTTTTTGAACATTCTTAAATTATTCATAAACTTTGTTGGAAAAATGGACGCTAATTGCAGTGCCTTTCCTAACAAATAAATAGCCCTCAAGGACAGAGCTGTATTAATGGACGCTATTTGAAGTGACTTTTTACAAGACTCTATTTTTTAAACTTGAGTGGTTTTTGTAACTTTTTATTTATTTTTTTTTTAAGACTCTATAAATATTATCTGTTATATCTTATGTTTATTGTCCCACAGTCCCGGAGTACTGTTCTTAACTAAGGGGGAATGTGGCGCCCCTGCGGGTATTAGCCACAGTATAAGATCATAATAGTTGCACTCACTTAGAAAGCCAAGCCACTGCACTACCACCTTTGGCCAGTAGGGGGAGCTCCAGAGACACCAGAGACTTCCCTAGAGATAAAACACTGGTTTGAGGTAAATTTTCAGACAGTTGGAGCCAGGAGCTCAGAGTGACAGGAGCTGCATTGAGTTCCTGAGGACTGGCTGACAATTTCCAGGGCCAAGCCATCGGTCTGAGGAGGAGAAAACTGATAAGAGGAACACTTTCAGAATCGGGTAGCATCATTATCTACCCTAGATAAAAAGCGCAGATACGGATACCGGATCCGTGGCTGCATTAGTTATATACAATACAGCAACCGGAAAAACGTGAGGTAACAACAAGCTTCACAGGGCCAGACACAGCAACATACTAAGAGTTCAGTAGTACTCCCGGAGGGGGTAAGCAGAGAGAGACAAAGGACTCAAGTTGCCTGTTGAGTGGGACCCAGAGAGGACAGATTTGGGTCAGCAGCGAGTTCACACACGGCAGCAGGGCCACATAGACAGCGCAAGCAGGAGGTAAAGGACCCGGTGGGGCCTGAGCAACTGAACCCCTATTGCAGACTCCGGAGACGGGACTTGTTGTATTATAGTTTGGTTGAAAGTAAACCAGTTAAACCTCATCTGTGCCTCAGCCTCTGATTTAACAGCTACCATCTATCCAGGATTGGGACCATCACCGCTGAGAGAATTTGCTGTGAATCAAGTAAGTGTCTGTGCCCTTAACATCTCCTCACCATACTTCCATCTTCATCCATCATTAACTTTAACATCACCTGTCCAGGGGACCCTACAGCCCTACCCGGAAAAGGGCTATACCATCTCAGCTGCCTCTCACCATCATCCCCTGGCCAGTACAAGGCAGCGGTGGCCATATATAGCCACATTATTCTGGGTGGCGTCACGACAATAACATCTACAAACTTTATAAATTATATAAACTTCTAAATCCCCTGTAAATACCCCCTTTTAGGAGTGTGCCAGCCTGGGGCCACGGCCTGGGTCCAGCCACCAGTGACTCCCCCAAGGAAAGGGACCCTGCGCCGGGTATCCCGGTCCCCTAAGCTGGGCGGCACAAGAACTTAGCTCCGCCTATTGTAGTCACATGATTGTGACATCAGATCAGGTCTCCCAACATGTTCTAGCACAAGGCTGAAATGTTAACTATTAACCTGCCAAACAGTCCCTGTCCTCCAAGCTGGGGACTGACTGCCTCATTACATAAGGAAATGTAACTGTATGAATACTTTTCTTTCACCTTTCACATTACAATATGAGCTCAGACAGGGATGATTAGAATAGTATTATGAAGCTGCAGCTACATACAGTGATAGCTGAGGGAACATAAACTAGCTGACAGGTTCCCTTTAAGCAAGATCCCCTGCAAATACCAGTGCTGGAGGCAGAGTTAGTCAGAGTGTGCAGTCGCTAGGAGAACTGGGAAGACGTCCTAGCGTGTCGGAGCCGCGCTAGGCCCGAGCCAGTTGACAATTAACCAGCCTAGCCAGTGTGAGGACCTAAGAGTGAGGTCGAAGGCAAGGCGAAAGGAGCGAAGTAACAGCAGACTGGGGGCAGAAGAGCCGTACCGGTTCACCCCAGAAAGCAACCCGTACACCAGAATCCGAGTCTGCAGGAGAGCATATATCCCAGCAGAAACACCGGTTCAGCGAGGAGACTCCAGTCTCCCGGACACCTGTACAGCAACCAAGAAGGGAGCCAGGCACCGCAGGAGAAGTGATAGCGGTAGTCCACACAGAGGTTTCCCACCACACAACACAGGTGACAGAGACACAGAGGAGGCCAGGCCTTGTCTCACTCGGGTCAGAGGCTTCACCAAAGGAAAAGCAACAAGGAGGCCTTATACTCACTCACTGTGAAGATCCAGAAGTGTTTCCCGATCACCGGAGTGTGCCCTGGACAGTATCTTCAATACCACCAGTAAAGGTATAAAAACAACTTCCAGTGTGTGTGTCCGTTTCTCCAACCCTGACCCTGTCCAGCTCAGAGACTGTAGCAGTGGCCTGGCTGCCTAGCCACCTCCCTGTTCAAATCCCTGTCACCTCATCACAACTCCAGGGACTCTGCTCCGCCTGTAGGGAGCTATACCATCCAGCTGCATGTCCATCATCCCCGGAGGCCCACATCAGCACTAGTGCCATCACCAAAAACCACAGGTGGTGTCACGAGACATTTATTCCCTTTTTTCTAATATACAATTGACTAACAGGGCTACGGGCTGAGACAGCACCCCCCAGTACAACACCCGGGTACCGAGTTCCCATAGACCCCTGGGTGAATCATATGCACCTGAGTGGCATTCTGTAATCAAGCACCCGACACCGACTGATAACCAGCTTTGTAGTGTTGTAATCCTGTGCCATGTGTCAGTCATTGAAGGAGTGTACCCACTATGCACTAAGCGGTGACTGAAGGCTGGCAGACCCCACCTCTATGACTGAAAGATTGAGATTACTGTATGACTGCTTGGGCCATTAGCTAATGAAAACATCTAAGTATCTAAAGTGCTTTTTTGTGATAAATACAATGATTTAAAAAAAAAAAAAAAAACAGGCTACTAGTGCACAGTACATGATCTAAATAACATTGAGGGAGGTTTAATAACAAAAAAGGACATGACATGTTCCCTTTAACAATAATAGTCTTTGTTGCCCAAAGCAACCAATCACAATGCAGATTTCTTTTTATCAAAGCAATTTTGGAAATAAAGGACGAGCTGTAGTTGGTTGTTACGGGAGAAAAAAGACAGCATTTTTTCCAAACAGTTTTCATAAATGAGGCCTAGTATATCCAGAGGTCCTAGATTTTCCAAAATTTGTTGAGCTCATTGTGTCGAGGCTGTTGGCTTTATAGGACCCTTTCTAATGGTTTGCTCAGCAGTCCTAGGGTTCTTGTTTAAATAGGTTCTCTGGAAACAGAAATATAATAACAAAAGGAAATGTCATTATAAATATAATCCTAAATAGTTTTAATTAATAAAATCACAATTGTTTTAACTAAAGGCCCCGTTACACGCTGCGATGTCCCAGTGATCCCACCAACGATCGGGATCGCTGGGACATCACTATCTGATCGCTGGTGAGCTGTCACACAGGCAGACTCACCAGCTATCAGCGAGCAGCGACAACTCTGGTGACCAGGGTACACATCGGCTAACTAAGCACAGCGCTGCGCATAGTTACCCGATGTTTACCCTGGTTACCATGTCTCAGTGCATTCTGTGCGGCGCTGGGCATCAGCCGGGAGGTTGTTGATCGATGGTCTCCCACTGTCACACATGCCGATGCTGGCCACCCAGCGGGAGACCAACGATCGAAAAATGGTCCTGGCCATTTACCAACGATCAGTGAGCTGATCGCTGGTCGTTGGTATATGTCACACACAGTGGCATCGCTACGAGGTCGCTGCAATGTCACAAAACTGGTGACGTTGCAACGATATCGTTAGTGATATCGCTGCGCTGCGGGCCTTAAGAAAACAATCACTGTAAAATAGAAACTGATGGAAACCAGTCCTAGTAAGTTAGGACAGATATTTGTTGGCATGTGTAGTAGGAAGCTCAGCATTGTACGAATGTTTCTTGTCAGTGTAACAAAGCAGCAGCCACTTTATTTCTGTAGTGTTTACCTCCCTTGACAAGGCGATTATGATTTGCTAAGCAAAAGTATTAAAAAATGTATTCATAATTACAGTACCTTTTCTTTAGCTATTTATTATTTTCTATTCTCAGAGGACCCCTTTAGTGAGAACGTCAAGTGATTTAGCGGCCCAAGCCACAGGCACTATGAGTCACAGCCAGGTAGTATGATTGTAAGCCAAGTACATCATTCTCTGAAACACTCAGGCATTTCAGAGAAAATATACTTTAAAGATGCAGCCAGGACCAGCGGAAGAAACCTGACCAATCTAGTGCGCTCTTTGGCCTATTTCCCTCTATAACACTGTAGTTCTAGACAGGTCTCTTTCAAGAGTTTCAATCACCTGAAGTGATACAGGGAGAAGCCGACCAGGGGCCATGCCACACTAGTCATTTGTCGAGATGAGCGAACCTTTTGAAGTTCAGTATCTGTTCTGTTCACCGAATGAGCATATGTTCACTCAGTAGATAGGTGAATGTTTCACCGAATTTACGAACCTCATTCAAATCAATGGGGGGACGTCGAATCAAAGGCCTAGAAAACACCTTCAAAGGGCCCAAAGGCTGCCAAACACAGCTTAAATAATTTTACATTGGAGCCCCACTGTTTTGGCACAGCCATTAGTTTCCTAGACTATGACTTACCAAGCTTCAGGGCCGCTGTCATCCTGCTTCCAAGCCTGCTCATGAACCACAGACATATTGACCGCTTCCCTCCTTGATTGGTTAAAGTCAGACTTAGCCCTGTCCACACTCTCTGCCAGCATCTGTGATTGGTTGCCAGTAAAAATAAATAAATAATTGTAAAAATGGGTGTGCACTTTACTGTATGTTTGATTGTGGTGAAGCCCAAGCGTTCTGGGTCACCCACACTAAAAATTGCAGCTCACAGCCACCCCAGAATTTACACCTCCATGAGTGATGCTAAAACTGATAGTTAACCCACTCTTCCAGTTGCACTGGTGTAAGTGGCAGACTAGGTAACAAGGGGTTATTGTCAGCTGGGGATTAGCCATCCGACACCAAGCCCTTGATTGATAATGTAAAGCCTATGTTAGACACGTCCATTATCGATCTATATGTAGTAAAAACACACAACACAGAAAAATAATTTATTTGGAATAAAACACACATACATCTCTGTTTCCCCTCTTTATTACCAACAAAACATAACCTCCAATGGTAATGCACAGCCAGCATGATTTATCCCGTGTCGACGAACCATCTTAGCTCTGCTCGATGAGTGGAGAGTCCAGAGGCGTGTCCGCCCACACACAGGGATTACCTGGTAGCCGTAGGAGGGTATCATAGATACCTCAACATTACCAAGTCAGGGATTGATGACAGCTTACAATACTCATCTGTCATTAACCTCTTCTAATACTCTAACTGGCACTGCACTAGGGCAGTGGGAAGAGCCAAGGTGAAGTGCTAGGATTGGCGCTTCTTATGAAGGTGCCAGTTATAGGGTGATGAGGGCCCATGAAAGATGGCCATTCCCACCCTGTGAATACCAAACCCCAGCTCCCGGCTTTAGCTTGGCTGGTGATATAAAATGGGGGGACCCTAGGTCATTTACTTTTTCAAAGTATTGTATAATTTATAAATAAATAATTTAAAAAAATAGCTTGGGGTGACCTCTGCTTTGGATTACCAGCCAAGATTAAGCCACCAGCTGTGATCTGCCTTTCTTTATCAATTATTTCTTAGCTAAATATAATAATAATGCTTGACATCTATCTTTCTTTAAATCCATCTATTTTTTCCATCTATGTATAAATCTATCTCCACTTTCCATCCATCTACCCACTTCAACAGCTGAAAACTTGAGTAATCTTTAAAATCTTTTAAAAAATTAACAACCTACCCCAGGAGTGGCACCAACATTATATGCTTCACCCTGACTCTCCCGCTGCCCTGGTGTGTTGGCAATCAGGATAATGGTATTTGGAGTTGGTGTCAGCTGGGTAATGACAGCTTACATCAAGCCTAGAGGTTAGTAATGCTGAGGCATCAATCAGATACCCGATATTACTAAACAAGTCAATAATACATGCTGTTTCGCAAGAGATGCAATATTTCACACAATGTAGCGGGTATATCTTGCCAGTATCGACAGACAGTGCGTGTGAGAAGCAGTGACACCAGGGAGTGCAGCGCAGCAGTTCAAACTTGTGGGATAGCCCCTGTGTGACCCCTTGAGTCTGGACTGCAGTAATGTTTGTGATGGCACCACTTGTCACACTCTCACCAGTGCCTGCGTGCCTACTCTCACAGTATATGGGGGATGCTTTCTGTGAACAAGACCCCTCCATATGCTTGTAAGACCCTGTGCCCATGGTCCTAACACAGCAGCTAGAGTAGCAGCATCAGCAGAAGTTACAACAGCAGCATCAGCAGCAGATGTATTTTTGACAGAAACTCTCTGGGCCAGAGAAACAGCACTTTCCCCCAGCCAAACTCAGGCTACCTGTGTGAATATGAGAGGCCCTGCAGAAAATGACTCTGTAGGACGAAGAAAAGGCTTTCTTCACTGACTATGAGAGGGTGGTAGACAAGGAGAAACTGCCCCAGAACAATGGCCAGAAGTCCTAGCTCTGAACCTTACCGGGGAACTGCAGAAAGCTTACTATTACCTCACCCTGCAGGATACCAAGGAGTATATGAAGATTATGGCATGATTGGGTGTAACCCTGGCCATCAGAGTGCAACGTGCAACTCTGGTGCTACCAAAAAGACAAGCCTCCTTGGTCCAACATGTTCGATCTGCTACATCTGAGGAAAAAATGGCTGCAGGCTGAGATCTGCTCTCCAGCACAGATGGCAGAGAGAGTGGTAGTGGACCAATTTATCCATGGACTACCAAAAGCCATGCAAAGCTGGGATGCCTGGAGAGATCGCCAGAATGTAGATGACCTTGTAAGCCTTGTGGAAAGATAGTTGTCGGTGGAGAACTCCCTGAGCAATCAAGGGAGCCTGAGGTCACCTTTCTGATTAACACAAAAGAAGAGGCCCAAAACCAGACCTGAAAGGAGGGATGCCCAAAGATCCAAGAGGTGTCAGAGCTGAGTTGAGGATTTAGATCTCGTACTGTTGTCTGTCGGAGGTGTCGTTCCCTGGGTCAAATATCAGCCATTTGTCCTTTAACGACGGAAGCCAATGGATGTGTCGTACTGCACCCTTCTGAAGGACGTTAGTTGTGCCAGGTGATGGTGAATGGGGTAACTGTGAACGGTGCATGTTTCTCATGGACCCATAGACTCATATTGACAGTTTTCATCTAAACATGCCTCCATGAGCTTTGAACGGACTCACGGCTTGTGAAAAACACAGACAATTGAATAACACCATTGATTATAATAAGTACGAGTTGTATCCATGAAAAAAAATGGATACAACATGTACGTGAAATATGAATGTGTAAATGAGGCATATCTACTGTAACACATTGGCTACTGAGGGCATGTGTGAATCCTTAGCTTCTTGGCTTTGTACTGTACTGGTATTTAAAGTCTAGAAAAAACAGAAATAAAATCAGGTGACAATTACTATTTTTGCAACGTTTTGTTACTAATTCTGTTCTGATTGTGTGTTTAGCACATTTCTATCATTAGGGTTATTTTTAGTGTTTCTCTTTTGGGAACATACGTTGACTATAACTTTTCACCTCAATAACTTGAGCTATCACAATAAAAACATTCCCTCCCTGCACATTTATTACATTCCAATCCTGCTCAAAAAACCAATAAAATACACTAATTTGCAAAAAAAAAAAAAAAAGCGGAAGCAAGTTATTTGCTTTTCAAACCACACAAAAGGCAGTCATATTGCAACATTATTTTAAGTCAGTGCCGAATTGTTGAATTTCCACAGTTGCATCATGGTTATGGGGTGAGCAGATAACTGATAAGTGAAAAGCTGAATAGCATGTTCTGTATTCTCCAAAGTAAAATTAATTGTCCAAAATACTATGCCGCCTCTATGCTCCAAACCAACGATAGAATCAACATGAGCCCAATGAGCCCATACTCTACATCCATATCATTGAATATTAGGGCCAATAGGGCAACAGAAAGCTCTTCGGCTCCAATGAAAAATCTCCAAAAAGGCCCCAATTACAACTGGCCCCCACATGAGAAAATGTGACTGAAACCTCTTTACCAACTATAGTTATGCCCCTGATAAGGACCATCCTGACAGACACATAGCGTGAAGGTCCCCATATGCATAAGACTAAAGTTGGCCAAACTCGTAGATATACTGTATGTATGGGATCAGAAATTCTGCCTAGAAGCAGCTGTCTCATACAGAAACAGGAACGCTTGACAGAGCGAGCGCTCATGTATGGAGAAGTTGGGAGTGACAGCTTGTCATTCGAATGATGGGCCAAACAGGGATTGTCTACTTCAAAAGCAAATATGTCCTAGCACTGCTTTCTAAAGTATGACTGTCTACTTTGTTGTATAGCATCAAATATTAAATACACTCATTAAACAAAGGTAAGTGGCACAATTCAATAGCTTATAGAAATATAGACATTGGATTTCTCATTGTAGCAAAGTGAGATACTTAGCATTATAGAAGTGGCCAATTCAATAATCCACCCAGTTGCCAACGTTGAGGCGTATCTCGTAACTGGGTCCTACTCTAGTCACTTCCCGTGTCTTGCTGGGTCTTTCCTCTACTGGGGTCTGATATAAGAGAACACTGGAGACTATAGTCAAATAGACAAGGACAGGTGCATTCATTATTAGTGTCTTTGGAAAAAAGATGACCCCATACGGCTAGTAAGACTGATACCTGAAAGTAATAGCATTGCCTGACAACTGGAATGGTTATTATCAGGAGATGCCTGCAGAAAGGGTATCGAGCCCATTGCATACTATAATAATGATAATGTGGCACTCATCCTAGTCCGCTTAAACACAAATTTGAAATATTCTTATGTTATTTAATTGCTTTAGTTAATTAGTATGAAAATAAGCAAGTATTTTTTTACTTCACTTGCTTTTTCTATCTGTCATCATTCTTCTGCTGTGAAAGCCTTTTTCTTTCATAGTGTACAGCTGGCTTCCATGGAGCTCAGCCACTAATGCCTGCCCTACCCTGGTCAAGAGTATGCAGTAGTTCCAGGAGAGGAGTTAACTCCTAACATACCAGCCACCTCTCACATTGATTTCTATATAGTAGTTAGCTACTCATTTCTCTCCCTCTGAAATACTGACAAGCTGTAGTTACAAATCTTGCAAAATCACCAGGCCACATCATTAGCAACTTTTATAACAGTTCTCCTAACCATGGCTCTCACCGAGCCTTATGCTTATTCAAATGCAGGGTCCCTATATCTAAATATAGTAATAATAGTGCAGACTCCAAAACAACTTCTGGGAGCTGAGTGTGTCACCACAGAGGTTGTATAGTTCTTCTAATATTGCTGGTCCCCCGCTCATCAGAACTGTCAAGCACAAAGTACTTTCTGCCCTGCCAGTAACAAGGAGGTGAAAGAGACTGGAAAGCTGTGTGCTGCTCAAGAGACAACTTGACAATACCATTATAAGGCCATGTCTTTTAGACACAAGTACTGAATTTTACCAGATAAAGCCGCTTCAGGGAAAGGTTGGCTGTTACTTTCCTGAAATGGCATTGCCAGTAGTTATGCCTTCTTTCTTGCATCAGCTCTGCCATCAGCATCTTTTACTCTATTCAGTCAAGAATCAACATGTCACCACTTTGGAAGCAGTTAAGCCAAGTGGCACAAGACGTAACATGGACAACCTGGCCCCACCATACATCTCTGACCTGGTCTCCCGATACCTACCCTCACGCAACCTCCGCTCCTCCCAAGAACTCCTCCTCTGCTCCCCCCTCATCACCTCTTCGCACAACCGAGTCCAGGACTTCTCCCGGGCATCTGCCTTACTCTGGAACTCCCTGCCCGAACACGTCAGACACTCGCCTACCCTGAGAAGCTTCAACTGTCACCTGAAGAATCACCTGTTCCGTCAAGCCTACAACCTGCCATGAGACCCAGGCGACCGCCCCATACCTGACATTCCCCCATCCTACTGTATCCTAATCCGCCCCTCTTAGACTGTGAGCCCTTGTGGACAGGGTCCCTGCCCCTCCTGTACCTGAACGTCCTGATCGCCTAGATTTAGTGTACTTGTTCTTGTCTCCCTCATCCTCATGTAAAGCGCCATGGAACCTAATGGCGCTATATAAATAAATAATAATAATAATAATAATAATAATAATAATGACATAGCACTGTCGCTTTGAGTCTGTTGGAAATTATGTTAAGTTTATGTCATTTACAGATGGTTTCCTGGTGGAATTCATATGAAAAGACACCATGTGCCCATAGCTCCAGCCTACTGGGATCCGTGATCTGTTAAAAAAGAATGAAACTGGTAGTATCGTTTTCTACAAATCCATTGCTAAGTGACAAAGGAGGGAGAAAGTACAGGCATTTGTCTCCTTCACTTCAGTTTAAAAACAGAAGCTGCACTAAAGAAAATTCATTTTCATTTCATTTTCACAGATGAAGAAGAGAAAGTGTTGTGTGAATGTATCTGACCTTACTGACACGTGATCGCTTCTATATTCTGACAATACTTAATAATGATAAACTGAGCAACACTCACTGACACAATGACCAGCAGAAGAGTCCGCAGAGTTTTTACCTGGTGACATTCTGTTATGATAAATCACCATTTCCTACAATTTGAATGACTCAAAGCCACATCACCCCAGAGATAAAACTCCAGACCTGTTGTTAAAAGCAACATTCATTTTTGAATATATCAACTATAATCTAGTTCTTTTGGTTTTCTAAGCAGGTTTACAAAGTGCTACAGCAAGAAAGACCGAAAGACACTTTTTATGGGAAGTTTAAACTAAAGCCGCATTCAGGCGTTTCACACATGTTCCATCTGTTTTTTCATGAATAGAACCCACTTTAGTCTGTGGGGTTGCTTCACATGTCTGTGTTTTGGCCAAGTGTCCAAAGTGCCCTTTGACTTCAAAACAGCATTAATTCTTCCAGGAACATTTACACATAATAATGAACCCGGAAGGGAAGTTGTTCCAAACATCTTGGAGAACTAACCACAGATCTTCTATGTATGCTGCTTGTGCAAATCCTTCTGTCTCTCCATATAATGCTAGATAGACTGGATGATGAGATCAGGGCTCAGTGGGCGCCATAACATCACCTTCAGGATTTCTTGTTTGTCTATATGATAAAGACAGTACTTATGACAATGGCTGTATGTTTGAGGTTGTCCTGCTGCAGAAGAAATTTGGAACCAATCAGAACTTGCTATGTAATTAAAATAAACATCCTAATATAAACAACAAACGGATACTACTTAGGCCGGTTTCACATTTCCAATTTTCACAGTCTGTATACGGACTGCAATTTCTGCACCGACATGAGGTTCCTGACTAAAACATAACATTGGCATATATATATGAATCATAGAATCATAGAATGGTAGAGCTGGAAGGGACCTCTTGGGTCATCTGGTCCAATCCCTTGCTCAAAGCAGGATCCACTAAATCATTACAGACAGATGTCTGTCCAGCCTCTGTTTGAAGACTTCTAACACGCCCCTCCAGGGCCTTAGATTACTCGGAACTGGGCTTTGAGGCTTCTTCACGGGGACCGAGACCCGGCTCCGTGACCCTGGTGGTGTCATTAAAAGTTCGGTGTGGGTGGCTGTCTCTCTTAGGGAAGGTCATTTGGCGTGGAGGGTTCATGCTGGAAAGGGACGACTGGACCTGGGGATACTTGTGTTTTACGTTACGCCACCCGCAGGTTGCGGCTTAAGGGTGCTTTCACATCTGCGTTTTTCGTAATTCGCGGCAGATGCGGTGAAAAAACCGCATCTGCCGCGATTGCCGCATAACCGTTCCACTTGCGGCGCGGTTGCGGTTTTTTCTATGCAAAGTATAGGCATACTTGCGGCAGGTGCGGCAAGTGCGGTTTTGCACTTGCGGCAGGTGCGGCCGCGAAAAAAAACGCGGCTTACTGCGGTTTTTTTCGCGGCCGCACCTGCCGCAAGTGCAAAACCGCACTTGCCGCACCTGCCGCAAGTATGCCTATACTTTGCATAGAAAAAACCGCAACCGCGCCGCAAGTGGAACGGTTATGCGGTAAACGCGGCAGATGCGGTTTTTTCACCGCATCTGCCGCGAATTACGAAAAACGCAGATGTGAAAGCACCCTAAGATGGCCGCCGCTGCATGACAATTCTCCTAGGGGCCGATGGTAGGGAGGCAGCAATGTTCTTAAGCCCTCTACGGATAGGGCTGACCCCCAGGGCAGCTAGATGTACCTGAGTGAGTTGGTAGTCATGTTTCAGGTGCTCTCGACGTGTTAAGAAAGTTCACAGACCCAGCGGGGTGCAGTCTTCAGATCTTTTACTCACAGTTACTGTGCACCAACCCGCTGAGCACTGGGTTCTTGAAGGCAGGGATCCAGCTACTCCCATGTAGAAGGATGGTACGTAACCATTACCCCTTCTCTGTCCTTTCTCAGTTGTCTCACACTGCACTTGCTTCTCCCGTCCTGCCTTGCGCCTCGCCACACAGAGCTCTGAGCCAGTCACTTTGGGCTTTTCTTAGAGGTTGACCTGCAGTATCTCTCCTTAGCCCTATGATTGCCACCTTTTCAGCAGATGTGCGCGGAAGTCGACTGTGTTCCCATGGAAGTTCCACAGCCTCCCGTTGCTATCTGAGCCTGGTCTGTCTTCTCCACTAGTCTTGGGGTTCCCGGTGCCCCTGTTCTTGTGGCCTGGTCCCTCCACTTGCCTGCACCTGACAATGGATACGAGACCCACAGGTGGATCGCTCACTTCCCATGTCTCTGGGACGCTCTCTTCCTCCTGGAGCCACCTAGTTCTGTCTCTGCTCCTTGGTCTGCCCTCTGGACACTTCTCTCAAGTTCTTTGCTTTCTGTGACAGGAGTTCTTTCTTTAGCTTCCCTCCAACTCCACTCTCACTGTTCAATGGTCTCTCCTCAGCTGTTCAACTGTCTCTCCTCCGTTCTAGATCTTTCCTGATGGGAATTATGCTGAATGGTGAGAAATAAAACTCAATAAAAAAATTGAAGAACTGGTTTTTTTTACATTCCCCCACAGAAAAAATATATTTGCCCCAAAATCGAGGCATTAAAACTGCAACTTTAAGGCTGTGTGCCCATGATGAGTGTTTGATGTTGTGTATTTCGCTGTTTCAATAACGCAGCGTCTTACAACTCCAGGAAAATGGATGGATTATTAAAAATCTCCTGTCTACTGCGCTTCTTTCCTGCTCACACACTAGAAAGAGAGAAAATGATCATAAGCCCAAATTATTAAGTATGCAGTTCATTAAATTTAATACAAGGACGACAGATCAGGCGGATGAAACATAAACAATATACAGTGGAGAGACAGCTCTCAAACTATTGGAACTCATATAACGTAACCCAACAGCAGACAATATAATTATGCCTATACCTAAGGATGAAAGTGCTATGTGCCGTTTTATAGGTAACAGTTAATATAACCCATATATAGATTACAGGTCTAGCAGTTATCAAAGGCCCTGTAATTTTTATATACCATAGCCTTCACATTCAGAGATATATAAACTGTGACCAAAGGTCACCCATATTATAGTCCTCCATAAAGAAGGCTACATGCCGAAACACGTGTAGGGTGCACAGCGTACCAAGGCTAACTCCATAAAGTAACTTTGCAGTAATTTTGCAGTAGCATGCTTAATGTGTATGATTCACACTTTGGACAACTGTTTGGTGACTATGATATGGGTGACCTTTGGTCACAGTTTTGTATATCTCTGAATGTGAAGGCTATGGTATATAAAAATTACAGGGTCTTTGATAACTTCAGTACTAGACCTGTAATCTATATATGGGTTACATTACCTGTTACTTATAAAATGGCACATAGCACTTTGTCCTTATGTATAGACATATTTATATTGTCTGCTGTTCTTGAGATGTGTGGGGTAAGATGCGAGCTCAGTGCGTGAGCTCGCATCAAAAGGTGGGAGGTGACCCACGACATACGTGTACGTCATAGGTAGTGATGGGGTTAAACCATATGTGAAGAACTTAATTGATCCAGTTTTCGAAAAGGCAGACTTCATAATATCTTTACTTTACTGAAAAATATTACAAAACAGACGTCTTGAATCAAGCCCTTGAATAAGTGCGAGGGTTAGTATACAGGTTGTAAGGTAGCGGTTAGGATCGGCACGATGGAAGGCAGTGACCCGGGCAACTGTTCACACAACACACAGTTTAATGGTACAGTTCAGGTATATTACAGCCCTCCAGGTTCTGGGGTGCAGCCGGTACAACTCTGTACATCCAACACACACAGTACCTCTGTCCCTAGGACAGGCTCTGTCCTGGCCGGGTCCACTGGTGAGGGCCAGGTCCTCACTGCTAGGCTGTGTTATCAGCACACAACCTCTCTCTCTCTCTCTGCACCGTCCGCTCACTAATCTCATGAACGTCCTCTCTGAGAGAGCTCTCAGGCTGTGTTAGCTTCACACAGAAGTTCCTCCTGTTCTTTCCCACTCCTCAGCCGAGGGCAGCTCATATCATCTCCTATCCCATCACAGGTGGGCGTGAGTGCTTTCAATCAGCACTCAGCTCAGATCTCACTACTGTTAACCCTGTGAGTGCTGCCACAGAGCAAAAGATACAATCCCCCATGTGCTGTACACCGGTCAGGGGACACATCAGGGTCACATCACCACAAGGTATACAACCAGACACGTTCTTAATCTTGGTTTAGAAGTGAACAAAATCTGGGAGGGTGTTAATCTGAGTAGTTACATGTATGTCTTGCTTACTTTCACATATTTTGTGTTTTTAATGATGTGGTTATTTAAACCCACCCAGATTTTGTTCACTTCTAAACCAAGTTTAAGAACAAAAGTCGTTCGAGGCACGTCTGATTTTATACCTGTATACTACCCCTCGCACTTATTCAACTGCTTCATTCATGATGCCTATAGTTTAATATTTTTTCATTAAAGTAAGGATTTTTTTAAGTCTTCCTTTTCAGAAGCTGGATCAATTCATACCTTCATGCCTGCTTCATACGCTTAGCAGCAGTGGGATACCATGCTTTCCGTTGTCCAGATCACTGGGACACTATACGGTCATGCCCCTCGCTGCAGGGCCAGCTTCCTCTGGGTAGCGAGGTTGGTGTCCATCATGTGGCTCTGCGTTATGCCCATGGGGCCAGTCTTCACTGGGCAGGAAGGCCAGTGTCCATTGCGTGGTCCCTCTAGGTGCGTCCATCCCTGTGCCATGCCCTCCGCATCTGTTACTCATTCTGCAGGCAGTGCTGCACTGGCTCATTGCTCTCAGCCTGCTTTCTCCTCCTGAAGCCTTCATCCTCTGAGCAGAGCTTCAAGAAGCGCACTTAGGCAGTGCACGCCATGCTCTTCTATAGTTAAATGTCCTATACACCATTTCTCAGAAATGCTTCTCATACCGTTGCGGAGAGGCCATGTGTATAATAGGCAACTTACTCATAATCGTGGTGCCTGAGCAACATCTTCTGTCACTAGTTACGATGCTAGGTTGCTTGTTTCACACCTTGCGTAGTCCTTTATTCTGCTCCATGTCATTTACGTGTTGTTTCGTCATAGAGCCTGGTACATCTGCACAGAGCCTGCTATGTCTGCACAGAGCCTTCTATGTCTGCACTGAACCTGCCACACCTGCAGAGAGCCTACCACGTCTGCACTGTGTCCACTATAGATGCAGGAGGCCTGCCACGTCTGCACGGAGCCCGCTGCACCAGCACCAAGCCTAATACACCGGCACCTGTCTGTAGTGAGTCAGCTATGCCTGCCTTCTTCTTGCCTTCGGTGAGCTAACTCTATGCCTTGCAAAAAATCAGCTCTGGACTCTGCTGCTCCTGGGATCCATAGCTGCACCTAGCCCACTACTGTCCATGTGATCTACTATGGACTCTGATCTGTGCTGTGTCTGGTCTGTGCTTGTGAGCTCCTCTCATTAAAACTGTGTGTTACCATGAAGTTACATCTCCTGCCTGTTCCTATACTGGGGTCAGATTCCACAGTTTATCTGTGGTCTAGAGGGTCACCATCTCCACACTCATACCTCCATAAGCATAACACATACCAGGGTGAGCTAAACACCTTCAAAAGTCAAAAATACAATTAAAGCTCAATGAAGAAAAAAAAGTAACCACAATCTGCATCATCAAAAGCTCATCATAGTCTTACTGAAAAAAAGCAAGTCCCCATATGGTATTATAGATGGAAACACAAAACAGTAACAGCTCTCAAAAAGTGGGGAATAGAGAATGGGAAAAAAAAAATCTTTGCACCCTGAAGAAGTGTTGAAAATACTCAGGACACGGAACATTTTGTAATACGAAATGATGAAGAAGCAGCAGTCGTAATAGAGGTGACTGTTATCTGTGCTACGGAGGACAAACAATGAACTTGATCACTTCTCCTCGCCCTGCCTGATATCTTTATAACTGCAGTCCAGAGAAATTACAGGTATACTCCTAGAGACATGGAAATGTTCACAATTTTTTTTAATCTGCTGCACTTTGCACGGTACAGTAACTTTATCACCTTGCTCCTTTAACTAACCGTACCGTTAATGTGTCTAGGGCAGTAAAGCCGTAAACACATCAACATCATTATTCATGTTTATGGAGAGTTGTGTTAAAAGCAGTGACCTTACCTAAGGTGACAAGTGCGATATAATGTGCTGAGAAGCCTATGTAGGGTATGTGCCGCTCTACTGTATGGTCATGGATACCGTCATCCTATCACTACAAATCACTCCGCTATGTTCCTTAAATCCGGAATTATACCTGGGTTTTAGATTACAGTTTCTCATATAATTGGTGTCATTGTATTACTATTCTGTTTAATGTTCCAGTACAGATCATGTCTACCTCCAAGGCTGAACCCTTTTGCTGCCTGAAAGATTTTCACAATTTTGACTTACACAAATCAAACCAGATTTATATAATCTTATCCTCTCCATATTCAAATAGCACATAGTATAAGAGTGCTGCACCCCAAATAATATACCGAGTGCTCTGATCCTAGTATTACACCATGTTCCAAATTATTTTGCAAATATGCTTATTCTCTAATTTTCCTAAATGGTCGGTGCAAATGACAGTCAGTGTAATAAAAGTCATCACCCATTAAAGTATACATTGAATTGAATTGAAGAAACTTCCCAATGATAACAGTATAATCTTCAAAATTAAAAAAAAACCTCTAAATGCACTGTTCAAAATTATTAGGCACAGTAGAGTTTCTAAACATTTGATATCAAATATAGCAGGATAGATATTCTCTTTAGTGGTAAGGTCCTACCCCACTTTCCAGAGAGATTAGATTCATTCAGTATAGCTAGATTAGTTTTAAGAGGTTAAAACTGAACATTTAATAAAAATTACTAAAAGGACTAGAATGTCCACACATACTATACACGTGACAACCCGCCGTGCCCCAAGTGTCACAACTTAAAAAACTCTATTATTATACTAAGAGTTATGAGTCATTTGAAGGTGTTATCTATAGAGCTCATCCTGCCCCTTGATACCGTCCACCTTCAAACCTTATGTCAGTTTTAGATATACTGGTGTCATTTATTCACCACCTTATATCCTACTGGCACATATATCTGCACATGGAAAAGTGAAAAAGCCCCCTTCCCCTATATACAGGAAAGGTCTCACCAGCTTTCTTCCATCCAAGCAAGAACCCTTCAACATACAGACCACTGAGCTATGCTGGAGACATATACTATCACAAGGGGCACCTAGCATTAGGATCCCACTAAGAACTGAGCCACACATCCCCTGATGAGGATACCATATCCGAAACGCGTAGGGAGTGGAGTATGGTGGTAACAAATGAATGATATTGAGAGTTCAGCACCAGGCTGTCATTGGTAGAAGGACCTCCTGGAGTGAAGGAACTCAATTTGTCTCTTGCTTGGATGGAAGAAAGCTGGTGAGACCTTTCCTGTATATAGGGGAAGGGGGCTTTTTCACTTTTCCATATGCAGATATATGTGCCAGTAGGATATAAGGTGGTGAAAAAATGACACCAGTATATCTAAAACTGACATAAGGTTTGAAGGTGGACGGTATCAAGGGGCAGGATGAGCTCTATAGATAACACCTTCAAGTGACTCATAACTCTTAGTATAATAACAGAGTTTTTTAAGTTGTGACACTTGGGGCACAGCGGGTTGTCACGTGTATAGTATGTGTGGACATTTTAGTCCTTTTAGTAATTTTTATTAAATGTTAAGTTTTAACCTCTTAAAACTAATCTAGCTATACTGAATAAACATTTGATATGTTTGAAAGAACTGAAAATGCTCATTTGTTGAATTTGCAGCATTAGGAGGTCAGATTCACTGAAATGAAAAGCTATTTAACTCCAAAACATCCTAACAGGCCAAGTTACATGTTAACATAGGAACCCTTCTTTGATATCACTGTCACAATTCTTGCATCTATTGAACATGTGAGTTTCTGGAGAGTTTCTGCTTGTATTTCTTTGCATGATGTCAGAATAGCCTCCCAGAGCTGCTGTTTTGATGTGAACTGCCTCCCACCCTCATAGATCTTTTGCTTGATTGTATACCAAAGGTTCTCTATAGGGTTGAGGTCAGGGGAAGATGGTGGCCACACCATGAGTTTATCTCCTTTTATGGCCATAGCAGCCAATGACACAGAGGTATTCTTTGCAGCATGAGATGGTGCATTGTCATGCATGAAGATGATTTTGCTCCTGAAGGCACGTTTTTATTTTTTGTACCATGGAAGAAAGTTCTCAGTCAAAAATTCTATATACTTTGCAGAGGTCATTTTCACACCTTCAGGGACCTTAAAGGGGCCTACCAGCTGTTTCCCAATGATTCCGGCCCAAAACATGACTCCTCCGATATAGGTTTATGCACCACAGAAAGCCTTTGACGAATCCTCGAAGGATCGAGGGACTCCAGAGGCACCAGCAGCTTCAAATATCTGTTTGCTGGTTTGTAAGGCCTTTTTAGCAGATGCTCTCTTAATCCGATGAACTTGCCTGGCAGAAACCTTCCTCATTCTACCTTTATCTGCACAAACACATCTGTGCTCAGAATCAGCCACAAATCTCTTCACAGTACGATGATCACGCTTACGTTTTCATGCAATATCTAATGTTTTCATCCCTTGTCCAAGGCATTGCACTATTTGTTGCTTTTCGGCAGCAGAGACATCCTTTTTCTTTCCCATGTTACCTGACAACTGTGGCCTGCATAATATTGTGGAACACCCAGTTTTCCTTTTATTGGGCTCACCTGCCAAACTAATTATCACAGATATCGGAGATTGGTTTCAGTGATCCAAAGAACCCTAAAGCACAATACCATCAATGGGTTTCATTGAAAAATTTTTAAAAAAAACCCTATGACACTTAAAACCAATTTGCATAATAATTTGGAACATGGTGTTGTTCTACAATCAGGTTATGTTCACTTTACATTTTATCCCCTTAGTGTGGCTTACTGTTGAAGCCCTGGAAATCAGGATTCAGATGTTTGTGTAACGAGAGAATTGACTTTAATGATGCAGATGGAAGATGTCTGTGGTTTGCGCTCCCAGGCTATCCAAAAAAGAATGGAGCCCAAAGGATCCAAACAGGACTCATTTAAAAATGTAGAAAAAAAAGGGTTGGCAAGGTGTGCCACAACAACACGTTTCGGCTTTCTATAAGCCTTTTTCCGGTATCTAAAATAAAATAGAATTTAAAAAAAAAGTATGTATGTAAAGTCTTTGTGACTGTTTTAAAAACTATTAAATTAGTCCTTTTTGGATCATTTGGGCTCCTTTCTTCTGTGAATCAACTGGGAGCGCCAACCATGGTCATCACTAATCTCAAGCCGTTCTGTAGGAATTTTGCTGGAGTTGACGACTCCCACAGTTCCCTGAACAGGAAGCAGACCGTCTCTCTGCAGCGCATGGTCCTGTCTTCTACATGCATCGACACAACTCCCCAAGGTGAGTATATACATTTAACTTAGCTCACCATTTATACCTGGTTTCCTGAATAAGGAGTAAAGATAACGCCCCAAAATGCGTAGAATGAATAAAGCCACCATTGCATGACATACTCCTGTGGTTCCTTCATCGTACGGCAACGCGGATCGTATACACAAAAATTCCTTTGACTTATAAATGTAATTTAGCTCATCACCTATACCTTGTTTTTACTTCGCTTAGAAAAGCGCCACACCCTTCTCCTTCTCTCCATAGGAGACAGCATATCCATATGATGCATATGGAGTTACTAAATGCACTGTCTGACATCACTTTCAGGAATTTACCAGGTTTTGGCACCTGCCTCAAATAGACGGATAATGCTGAAAATTATGACAGAGAGGGTACAGTCACTCCATTTACATCAATTAAGTCAATTCCAATGTCAACAAAAGGTATGAATCCAGTTTTAGATGGCTTCACACATAAGCTTTGATGGAGTCACCGACAGTGGGGTGAAACGCAATGTGAACTTAGCCTTAGGCAGAACATAATACATATGACGTTGCCAGTGAAAGGGATTTTAATGTAGGAATGTATTTTTTTCCCAGAAATTTGGACTGTAAGGGAGAAAATTTATCAAACGCCAACTACTATCCTCAATAAAGCCTCGAATGTTTAATATCGCCAAGGCGGTTAAGGCAAAACTGATTTTCAGTTAGTCATTGTATGAGTTTTATTACCGTTGATCTCATGATGGACAGTGGGGATATGGCCTAATTGTTTGGGGTCTTTGACATCGCAAAACCCCGGGTTAGATGCCCGGGTCACTAACCTCAGTGGGACTGTATTGCAAAAGTGAGAATCATGAGTCATAGCAAAAAATAAAAATGTAAGCAAGAAATATAAAATGACGAATCTTTGACTGCTGCTCTAACTCTGATTAATTGATGCATGATCATTTTTATTTATTTTGGTGAAAAAGCTCTTCAAGCCCCATCATAGCCGTATGATATATGTGTTGCTCAGAAGGAATCTGCACGACTCAAACTTTACCATCGACTCTGTAGTTCTGAAGTTTAGCCTCAGATCATAACCATATACTTTGAAGAACAGTTTTGAGGACAGTTGTTAACCATTGACTCTACACATTTCTATTAATATACTATAAGTATATAACATGCCGACAGTTTTATGCTTCTGGTGGAAGGATGATCCCTCTTTCCTCACAATTTATCACATAGCTGGTTAAAAATTGACATTTTAACTTCTGTACTCGGGTTCTCGCCTGTGCACCTGGACACATTGGCTGCCAATATTCTTGGAAACAAAGAAAGTGAATAATGTGTACCGAATAAGAAAAATCCCAGGAACTACGTTAGCATTACAACCAATGCCAGGCCAAAAGAAGCTTCGTATCATTATATTATAGAAACTGGAGAATAGTAGTGTTATGGGTGATGTGTATGACTCCAATGGTTTTTGGATTGCTAAGGGATCTCTCGCTACAATTTGTTTTTCAAAATGGTTTCAAATTTTAGAGCACAATTGATGAATATGTATTAATTTGTATTATTATTATTCATATTGTGACTTTATGCCAACCCAACCGTAGGTGTTTTGACCCAAATTAACCACATCATAAGGATTCATCCTATGGTTAATAGTAGGCTACTATTTCAAAGTTGATACCACAATCTTACCTAGGAATGTTATGAAGAACTCGATATTAAAGTGTATGTCCACTACTCAGACACCCCTTTATTAAATACTACACTCCCTATAGTAAAATAAACATATATTATACTCAACTAATAACCCTATTCCACGAATCTCAGTTCGAGGTCTCCCGAGGTTTCTCTGACATTGTTATGCTGTGTGAGCCCTGCAGCTAATAAGCGTCCGCCAGCAGGGTGTTGACCTCTCACTTTCTTTGGATGAACCTCGGACGCCCAATGACGTGACCACTGCATTCCCTTAATGACTACGGATAGGTTTCAGGTCCCATGTAGCATAACAATGTCACACGAACCTCGGGAGTCTTAAGTGCCAACATAACAAGGAGAGTGGTGGTAAGGGAGGCTAAAATTGGGTGCTCTTATTTTCCTTTGAGGACAGTAGTATATAAGGGGTTGTCTAAGTAGAAGGACAACCGCTTTGATATGATGCTTCAAAAAGTTTAGATTCTGTCTGGACTGTAAATGTTGGCATATCTTTTTAAGCTTTATTGAAAAGAATAATTGATTCCATATCAACACAAGGGGGCAAAAAAAAACTGAGATCTGTAAATGTTACGGTGGACTAGAGCATTCCTTGTATACACAAGTGCATCTCAAGTCATCAAAAAGTGAATTTACTTCAGTAATTCAATACATAAAGTGAAATGCATATATAATGTATAGTCATAAAAAAGCAATGATCTATTTTCAAGTGTTTATTTCTTTAAATGTTGATAATTATGGCTTACAGCCAATGAAAACCCAAAGGTCATTATCTCAGAAAATTAAAGTAGGGAGGATGAAGGGTCTGAGAGATGAAATATTAGCTAAATAGTTTTCAGAGGCTTCACCTTATGCGGTTGTGAGAGTCACAACCACTATAACAGCATATCATGACTGTTGCAGACCCCAGCGTGGTGCATATAGAGTTAGGAGGATGAAGGGTTAAAAACCACGCTACTGTATTCCACCAGACATCAAAGGGTGAACATAATATTGATTTATTAGTCAACACGTTTCAGGGCTCCCTGGCCCTTTCCTCAGGACAACTCAATATTATATTGCCATATTTCAGGCCATGTCTGGGAGCTCTGAAACATGTTGACTAATAAATAAATATTATATTTACCCTTTGATGTCTCGTGGAATACGGCAGCACAGTTTTTAACCTTTCATCCTACCTATTTTAAGTTTCTGAGATAAAGACCTTTGGGTTTTCATTGATGTAAGCCATAATCATCAATATTTACAGAAATAAACACTTGAAATAGATCACTCTGTAATGACTCTATATAATATACCGTATGCATTTCACATTTTGTATTGAATTAATGAAAAAAAAATTAACTTTTTGATGATATTCTAATACATTGAGATGCACCTGTATTTCTTACTAGAGAAATCGTTCTCAGCAAAATCAGCTGTTAGAACAATCCCTGCAACATACAGTTAAGAATCAAAACCTGGATCAATATAGTAAAACATTAATACAGATCTAATGATTGTTTTTTTGGAGTGGAAAGCTGTGGATTAAAGTGAAGCACAATAGGGTCTTATCCAAGTGATAAATGAATAATAAAACAGAGCTCCTCGCTCACCTTGTGCGGTTGTGTGACACAATTAGTTATAAGATCAGGGGTCGGCTGCTGCAGAATCCACGTGCTGAAGGCAAAGATACACAGGACTGGATACAAAGAGTGGAAACAATCCGCACTGCTGTGGCCAAATGAAGGGACTCGGAGAAAGTAACTTTCATTGTAGGTGATCTTATACTACGCGTTTCAAAGTGTTATCCCCACTTCTTCAGGGAACTCACCAATGCAATAATATTGGTAAGTTTCCTGAAGAAGAAATGGGGATAACACTTTGAAACGCGTAGTATAAGATCACCTGCAATGAAAGTTACTTTCCCCGAGTCCCTTCACCTGGCCCACAGCAGTGCGGATTGTTTCCACTCCTTGTATCCAGTTCCTGTGATTGTTTTATAACAAAGAGATTGAGGATTACCGATGACCCGAACTATCCAGAAAACTACACTTAGAAGAAGTTAGGTCATTGTAGTAATGTACTGTATAGATGCGACTTTACAACTACCAAATCACAAGATGACCGGCCGCATGAGTGTACACAGTTCTTATCACACCTGCGGTAGTCCTTTTCCAATAAAAAGATGAACTCCTGACAATATAACATTAATCATTCATAGATCACATAATCTTTATGATGATGCAACAAAAATTCTAGAAAAAAAAAGTCACCTACGAAGAACGGTCATCTTAGGTGACATTTAAGAATAAGCTGCCAAGTGCGTATATGAAGAATAACACATTTTTTTGGCCATTATAGGACTGTCTCCTTTTTCTCCAGTTTCTCAAATTTATGGTTGTGTAAACACTAGCTGCCATCATGTCTCACAGCCCTCACAAAGACATGAGGGATTCCTGCACTCCTGTCTTTATATAGCACATAATCAGAAGTACGGCATAATGGAGGACATTATACAGCAGTATTGAGCAGTGTAGTGGTGAATCCAGGTCTGCTGTGAGATCAGACTTTCTGCTTGCTTCATAATGCTCTTCCACCTCTTCTCTCCCAAAGACTTCAAAATAGCAGTCTCGGTGTCTCCTGTGTGATGTATACAGCAGTCTTGGTGTATCCCGGGCAGCTCAAGTGGTTAGCAATAAATAATATATTATTATATCCTATGTGATGTATGTACAGCAGTCTCGGTATACCTATGTGATTATGTACAGCAGTCTGTCTCAGTGTCTTCTATGTGATGTATACAGCAGTCTCAGTGTATCCTACTGTATGTGATGTCATGGCCCAAAGTTTTGAGAATGATACAAATATTAATTTTAACAAAGTCTACTGCTTCAGTTTTTCTAATGGCAATTTGCATATACTCCAGAATGTCATAAAGAATGATCATCTTAACAGCAATTACTTGCAAAGTCAATATTTGCCTAGAAAATAAACTTTAACCCCCAAAACACATTTCAACATCTTTGCAGTCCTGCCTTAAAAGGAGCAGCTAACATCGTTTTAGTGATTGTTCCATTAACACAGGTATGGGTGTTGATGAGGACAGGGCTGGCGATCAGTCAGTCATGATTAAAGCGAACCTGTCACCCCCTCCAGGCATCTAAAAATACCATAGCCACCTTCTGCAGCACTAAGGCTGTAGTCTAACAAGGTGTCTATAGCATTTATGCTCCCTTGATTCACTGAAATAAAGACTTATATAAGATCTGTTTCAAACCTGATCCAAGACCGGGAGGCGGGTTTTCATGTGTCTGTCTCCCTCCTCTGTGGTGTCAGTGATCCCTCTCTGCTCTCTGTGCACCGCCTCCAGGGCCATCTCCCTCCATTACAGAGCTTTGTCAGCTCTGCTACAACATAGAGCTGCTGTTATAGGAGACCCCACAGTAGTAAATCTAGCAGGAGGATCGTGAGCAGAACAGCAGACAAAGCACTGCCTGCTACATAGCAGCCCTTGAGCTGAGCAGTTTTCACTTTCAGTTTCTTGTACCCAGCAGCATTGCTCCGTCCTCAGCCCCTGATCTAAAGCACAAACTCAACTGTGCTGCACTGCTGACAGCTCAGCTCAAGGGCTGCAATGTAGCAGGCAGTGCTTTGTCTGCTCACGATCCTCCTGCTAGATTTACTACTGTGGGGTCTCCTATAACAGCAGCTCTGTGTTGTAGCAGAGCTGACAAAGCTCTGTAATGCAGGGAGGTGGCCCTGGAGGCGGTGCACAGAGAGCAGAGAGGGATGACTGACACCACAGAGGAAGGAGATAGACACATGAAAACCCGCCTCCCGGTCTTCGGTCAGGTTTGAAACAGATTTTATGTAAGTCTTTATTTCAGTGACTCAAGGGAGCATAAATGCTATAGACACCTTGTCAGACTGCAGCCTTAGTGCTGCAGAAGGTGGCTATGGTATTTTTAGATGTCTGGAGGGGGTGACAGGTTCGCTTTAAGTAAGAATGACACCACTGGACACTTTAAAAGGAGGCTGGTGCTTGGTATCATTGTTTCTCTTCAGTTAACCATGGTTATCTCTAAAGAAACACGTGCAGCCATCATTGCACTGCACAAAAATGGCCTAACAGGGAAGAGTATCGCAGCTACAAAGATTGCATTTCAGTCAACAATCTATCACATCATCAAGAACTTCAAGGAGAGAGCTTCCATTGTTGTCAAAAAGGCTCCAGGGCGCCCAAGAAAGACCAGCAAGCGCCAGGACCGTACCTTAAAACTGTTTCAGCTGCGGGATGGGACTACCAGCAGTGCCGAGCTTGTTCAGGAATGGCAGCAGGCTGGTGTGAGTGCTTCTGCACGCACTGTGAGGCGGAGACTCTTTGAGCAAGGCCTGGTTTCAAGGAGGGCAGCAAAGAAGCCACTCTCTCCAGAAAAAACATCAGGGACCGACTGATATTCTGCAAAAGGTACAGGGAGTGGACTGCTGAGGACTGGGGTAAAGGTACAGGGAGTGGACTGCTGAGGACTGGGGGAAAGGTACAGGGAGTGGACTGCTGAGGACTGGGGTAAAGTCATTTTCTCTGATGAATCCCCTTTTCAATTGTTTGGCACATCTGGAAAACAGCTTATTCGGAGAAGAAGAGGTGAGCGCTACCACCAGTCTTGTCTCATGCCAACTGTAAAGCATCCTGAAACCATTCATGTGTGGGGTTGCTTCTCAGCCAAGGGAATCAGCTCACTCACAGTCTTGCCTAAAAACACAGCCATGAATAAAGAATGGTACCAGAATGTCCTCCAAGAGGAACTTCTCCCAACCGTCCAAGAGCAGTTTGGCGCCCAACAATGCCTTTTCCAGCATGATGGAGCACCTTGCCATAAAGCAAAGGTGATAACTAAATGGCTCAGGGAACAAAACAGAGATTTTGGGTCCATGGCCTGGAAACTCCCAGATCTTAATCCCATTGAGAACTTGTGGTCAATCATCAAGAGACGGGTGGGCAAACAAAAACCAACAAATTCTGCCAAAATGCAAGCATTGATTATGCAAGAATGGACGGCTATCAGTCAGGATTTGGTCCAGAAGTTGATTGAGAGCAGCCAGGGAGAATTGCAGAGGTCCTGAAGAAGGGTCAACACTGCAAATATTGACTTGCTGCATTAACTCATTCTAACTGTCAATATAACCTTTTGGTACTCAGAATATGATTGCAATTATATTTCTGTATGTGATATAAACATCAGACAAACACAAATAAAACCAGAGGGCAGCAGATCATATGAAAATATAATTTTGGTGTCATTCTCAAAACGTTTGGCCATGACTGTATGTACAGCTGTCTCGTGTCTCCTATGTGATGTATACAGCAGTCTCAGGGTACCTATGTGATTATGTACAACAGTCTGTCTCAGTGTCTCGTATGTGATGTATATACAGCAGCCTAAAGTCTCCAAAAATAAACTAGCTACTACCTTATCCAGGCATACCGGTGTCTCTGGTTTTTCCATCATACGAAAACAGCAGCTCGGACCACAAGGTACTTTGTCCTACTGAAACTTATCGTGACCACGGTGACCTGTGGAAGTACGGTCCTTGGAGCAGCTGTGTTGTACTGAGCGATCACGCCGGTTGTGTGCTACACAACCACATCAGGTGAGCAGTTCCTATATTTCACCTAAATAATCCTGTCTCCTAAGGATAACACCCTATTTGTGCATTCTCACCCTTATCTTAAAGTCTTCATATGAGTGTTTATATACCTCCCACTCTGAGTTTTATAAATGTAAAGTGAGCAGTGATGACTTTACCTAATTTGAGGAGACCTGCAGTGTTATAAACATGTGCTCAGTGCAACTTACTGCTGTGAGTGCTTTACAATAATTATTGCAAAAAAGCTGACTGCACTCCACACACAAATCTGAAAAAGCAATTGCGAGTAACAACATCATGAATATCACCTCCCCATTCACATCTTAGGCCGCTTTCACACAGCGTTTTTGTGCTGTCCGAGGGGATCAGACTTTTTGCAGCTCCCCTCGGACAGCAACGGATCCAAACTAATGCTTGCAATCGGATGCCAAATAGGCATCCGATTCCGATATTTTGCAGGATCAGTTTGGATCCTCACCCTGCTCCTCCTGTCACCTCGTCCCCCTCCTCTCTCCCTGCTGTCACCTTTCTCCCCTCTTTGTTCCCCTCTGTCTTCCCCTCTTTGCCCCCCTCTTTGTAGACCTTAAAAAATAAAAAAATCTTTATTCTCACCTATCCATGACACCTGCGGTGCTTCCAGCTTCTCTTCTTCTGATGCACAGGACCTGGCGTGATGTCACAGTCACATGACCGGTTACCGCGATAACCGGTCATGTGATTGCACTGTGACGTCAGGCCAGGTCCTGGAAGCACAGAGCGCTGGAGGCATCGCTGGATCGTGGAGAGGTGAGAATAAAGATTTTTTTATTTTTAACCCTGTCATTTCAATGGATATCACTTCTGCAATGTATGAAAATACATTGCAGAAGTGATATTAGATGGCACAGAGCGATTTTAGTGTACTGAGCATGCTCCGTACACTAAAATCGGGTCCGAGGAGACATCAGCTGTTTCCTCGGATCCGCGCTCCATAGGCCCCATGTTATTTGGCACGGATCAGGTTGGATCCAATTCGGTCCGATTTGACCCACTGTGCCAAAAATCGTAGCAGGCTGCGATTTTGGGCACAGCAAAAAAATCGGCCAGAATCGGATCCGACAAAAATCGGATGCCAATAAGGGCAAATCCGATGTGATCCGTGCCCATAGACTAACATGGGGCCAAAATCTGATCCGTGGCTGTCCGTTTTACAATGGACAGCCACGGATCACAGAAAAACGCAGAGTGAAAGCACCCTTATCAAAAGAAAGCAGCTTCAGCCATTACATGAAGGGTGTGTTAATTATATGCTTGACCAAACATAGCAGGATAAATTTCAAGTTGATAATTGTAAGGCTATGTTCACACGCTGCGTTTAGCTGCGTTTTTTGAGGATCCGCAAAATGGGTGTGCTTTTCTGAAAAAAAACGCATCACCATTCACACAGTGCGATTTTCAGGATTTGCTTTTTTGAGCCATTCTACAATGCTGGCAATGGAAAAGCGCATCCTCAAAAGTGCAAAAACAATTGACATGTTCATTCTTTTTAACGATCCGCTTTGCAGTGAAAACACATTCTCAAAAATACAGAGCGTCTCAACGCTAAATCGGCAAATGCATTGACTTGGCTGGGAAGCCAAACGTCATTGCATTTCACTGGATTGAGAGATCCTAAAAAACGCTGCAAAAACGCAGCGTATCAACGTAGCCTAAAACAGAAAAGCCCGTGGAACATAGCTTTGTTCCAATCCATTGAAGTATAAGTTGACACTGTAGGATCTCATGCAACTCTTTGCAGTAAGGCTGGCTTCACACCATGGTAGAATCAGGTCTGGGGCTGTCCAGTTTGAACCTGACCACACTGGACCCAATTTTGACATTATACAACCCTATGGGGCCAGATGGAACTGGATGGCAGCTATGTGCCATCCGGTTTCCATCTGTCCAGGAGGATCCGGGTGTATTCGGATTTTCCTCCCGGTATGTGTCAGAAGCGATCGGACTGTGCAGCAGGGTGCCTCTCTATGGGGCAGTGTAAAACTAAGAATTAATGAATAAAGTTTTTATAAAAATGTATAATCAAAAAAGTTCACCCCCTTCACTATAAAAGTATTAAAAAAAAAAAAAAAAACCACACATTTGGAATTGCCGCGTTTAGAATCGCCCGATCTATCAATATATAAAATCAATTAATGAGAGCCGTAAAACATTGCTAATAAAATGCAACAATGGGCGATCAAAACAGCGCATCCACCCAAAAATTGTATCATTAGAAACATCAGCTCAAGACGCAGAAAATAAGCCATCACACAGCCCTAGACCCCAAAAAATGAGAACGCTACGGGCTGCAGAACATGGTGCAAAAAGTGTGCTTTTTTTTTTTCTAAATTTTCAGAATTTTTGTTCACCACTTAGAAATCAGTAAAGGTATACATGTTTGGTATCTACAAACTCGTACCGACCTGAGGCATCACACCATCATGTCGGTTTTACCATATAGTGATCATGGCGACTAAAAAGCCCAAAAAACTTTCCCTGTACACTATATGATAAAATGAATGATTGCATCTGAAAGTACAACTCGTCCAGCAAAAAACAAGCCGTCATCTAATATATAAAGCTGAATGTGTGTGTGTGTGTGTGTGTGTGTGTGTGTGTATGTATATCCGGGATTGGCATCTACACCGTCGCAACTACAGCCACAAAATTTTGCAGTCACACGTCTGGACCCCGAGAGCGTCATAGGCTATGTTGTGAGGCGAAATTTTAACCCTGCGCGTTCCAGTTCACCAAACAATTTTGCCCCTATCTACATAATGGGAAAAAAGGGAAAGGAAACGTGTGGGAGGAAAATCGACAGCTGTCAGCTATAGAGACAAAATTTTGCACAGTCACACGTCTGGACCCCGGGAGCGTCATAGGCTATGTTGTGAGGCGAAATTTTAACCCCGGACATTCCAATTCACCAAACAATTTTACCCCTATCTACATAATGGGGAAAAAGTGACAGTTACCAGTTGACAGTTGTGAATGAGAGGGGCTTAATGATAGCGCCAAAGACTAACAGCACATACCAGCATATAGTCACTAAGGTGGGGCTCCAACATGGGATATTCACCACGCACGGGGACAAGTATACACACCACACGCACACAAAGAGTAAGTCGCTAAGGTGCAGCCCCAACATTGGATAATCACCGCGCACCCGAACAAATACACACACACCACAAAGAGACACACACAACACAGACACATACCAAACCACAAAGAGACACACACACACCCCCTATAGCGACACATGCACTCACCCCACAGGGACACACACAACACAGACACACACCACACAGACCCCCCACACATACACACCCTATAGGGACACATGCACTCGCCCCACAGAGACACACACACCACAAAGAGACACACACACCACACAAAGACACCCCCCCAGGGACACACACACATACACACCCTATACGGACACATACACACACCCCATGAACACACACACCACACACACACGTGCACAAATCACCTCACACAACTCGCCTCATACGTCTGGTATCTTTAATTTCCAAACATAAACATCTGATTAAAAACAGCCAATGTGCAACACATGTGCCATATAGGGAATTAAGGCAAATGTCAGTCACATGAGCTGTCTATTATGTGAATGTGTGAGGTAACATATACTGCCCGGCCAGGGGGAGGGTTTACTGTTGGCTGGAGATTTATTAGGCTGCCTATAGCAATCAATCATAGCTCAGCTTCTATTTTCCTACAGGTTATAATATGACATATTCAAATTCTATTTTGTTATAGCTAACAGCAGTTATTTATTAACCCGGGCGTAGCCGGGTACTACAGCTAGTATGTCTATATTGATGGAAAAATAAAAAAAAAGCTATGTCTCTTGGAAGCAGGGGAGCAAAAAACGAAAATGAAAAACGAAAAATTTCAAGGTTGTGAATGGGTTAAAGGTTAATTTCATGTAATATTTTCATTAGGAACATTTCCAAGATGTGTTTACCAGAGTAATATCATAGAATATTGTGTTATAATCATTCCACCATATGCCAACTTTTGTTTTTTATTGCCGGTAACATCAAATGTGATTGTGAGGACAGATAAGATAAAGAGCAGTTATCATTTTATTACTAAACCTGACCACAGATGACTTCTATTTCGCAGGTTTTATTTATATCTGCATTGGAGCCTCACTTGTGCTATTCATCATTTTAACAATAAAAAAACCAAAACGCACATCAGGTAAAATGAGAGACAGCATGCCAATTATCCGATAAACCCCATTATAACGGTATAAAAAAAACATAATTCTTTAACATAAAGGTACATCTCAATGAATTAGTAAATAGGTATCAGAGGCTTCACCTTTTGTGGTTGCGGGGCCCAAGTAGCACCGCGCAGAGTCATTACCACTATAAAAGCAAATCACAGCTGATGCAGTCCCCAGCGTGGTGCATATAGAGTAGGGAGGATGAAGGGTTAAATACACGCTGCCGTATTCCACAAGGCATCAAAGGGTAAATATAATATTGATTTATTAGCCAAAGCGTTTCAGGGATCCCTGGCCCCTTCCTTATGGCAATATGATATTGATTTGTCCTATTTCAGGAAAACCTGAAACGCGTTGACTAATAAATCAATATTGTATTCCCCCTTTGAGGTCTCATAGAATACAGCAGTGCGGTTTTTAACCTTTCATCCTCCCTACTTTAATTTTTTGATATAATGACCTCTGGGTTTTCATTGGCTGTAAGCCATAATCATCAACATTTACAGACATAAACACCTGAAATAGATCAGTTTATAATGACTATATATGTCTCACGTTTTGTATTGAATTACTGAAAAAAATTAACTTTTTGACAATATTCTAATTCATTGAGGTGCACCTGCATATTATGTTTGAGGACACACCCTGCCCCAGTTCTCTAACCATTAAGGACACAGGGTAGTTATCAGGTCACAGAGTGCAGAGGTACATCGTGCATAAAAGCCACCAACCAACTACTGACTCAGTAACTGCAGAGTTTGAAACCTCCTGGCACCAATATCAGCACAAAAACTGTGCGCCGTTAAGTTTCCATGGTTGAGCTGCTGCATGCAAGTCTTACATCACCAAGCACAAGGCTAAGCATTATGAGTGGTGTAAAACAGCCCCTTCTGGACTCTTGAGCAGTAGATATGCGGTCTGCGGGCCCATGGATTACACTTCTATATTTGGCATTTCGTGGATGAGTCTGTGTTTGTCAAATTCCAGAAGAATAAAGATCTTCATGACTGCATTGTTCCAGCAGTAAGGTTTGGTGGAGTGATAATGCCCTAGCAATGTTTTTTCAGGGGTGGTTAAGGCCAAAGATATATTGAATAATTGTTTGTTTCCAACGTTGTAGAAAAAGTTTAGGGAAGGCACTTTTTTGTTCACCATGACTGTACCTTAGGGAACAAAGCAAAGACCAAAATGTGATGGCTGGGGGACTCTGGTGTAGAAAAACACGACTGTGTGCACAGAGCTCCTACTACTACCCCATCCAAAAGCTTTGGGATAACTAGAATGGAGATCACAATCCCTGCCCTCTCCTCCAACATCAGTGTCTGACCACACAAATGTTCTTCTGGATAAATGGGCAAAAACTCGCTCAGAGCTATCCAAAAACTTGTAGAAAGTGTTCCCAGAAGAGTGGAAGCTGCAAGGGCAGGATCAACTCCATAAAGAGAAATTGAAATGTCAAAAAGCTCCTGTAGGTGTGATGTGAAGACAATACACTTGTCCATCAATTAGCATTTGACATCCATGACCATTAACAGCTCCCCAGTTGTCCTTCTTTGGCCAACTGTCAGCAGGTCCTAACCAACACACATCAGGAACATAATACAAGACCTGATGTTTAGGAGATGTTCTGAGTCATTCAGCCATCACAATTTGGACCTTGTCAAAGCTGCTCATAGCCTAACACATGCTAATTTTCCTGCTTCTAACATTTACAGATGCGGACTGTCCCTGGCAGCCTATTACATCGTACTTCTTCAATGTCGGTCATGGTGTACACATACACTGAAGCCTCTCGTACAGTGGCAGAATCAAACTACAAACAGCAGAAAATGTGACTTCAGTAATTGTCATTAAACAGTAACCTAAGTTAGAACATGTAACGTGTCTGACTTTATTGACATGTGGGCTCAGCACAGCACCGCTCTGAGTCACAGGACAGAAGTACGGACTGATGATTTATTGGTTACAAATCATAAGTGAAAATGTTGAAACACAAAGAACAAAACAGCAGAAAGTCCCAAACAAGGACAGACAGTGACTGATGTTAGGCAAGAAAACATATTGGACTCAGGACACAGGTTTCTTCTTCTTCCTCTGCCTTTTTTTGTTCTTCCAGCTGGCAGGAATTTGTGTTGCCTTCTTTGTCTTCATTTTTAGATTTCTTTTGCTTGGCTTTTGCTGTCTGATAGAAAACAATGAGAGAATTTTGTTAGAATTTTTGTATATACACCACTGAAGACATACAAAGGCTTTCTACTAAGCAGCCATAAATCTAAAAACTACCTGCCTAATACTGTAGGTCCTCCTTGTTCGTAAAGGTGACTTCTGTTGTGTGGGACCAAGATGGAAGACTAAGTCCTGAAAGTTGCAAGCTAGCATCTCCATGGCTTTTTGCAATCACATCTGTGTCACAAGATCCTTCATTAACCCACTTTTGATAAATGCTAACCAAGGCAAACCTCCCCAAGGGGCAAGCCATCAACCATTACTTGGCCATCAACAAAATCACTGATGGTTACTTTAGCCTATTTATCCTGCTTCAAACACATCACCTTAAAAGAAGTGACTGTTCGCTGGTTACAAAATATATACCTGCTCCTGACAAGTGTTCCTTCCATTAATGCAACATTTAGTAAAAGTTAACAATTTTTAAAAGGCAACCATCAATTAATTTTTTTTTCATACTTAAAAATAGTGCATCTGAAAATATATCAGACTAGATGTGGGCCCGATGCTCTCACATCAGGTCGGCAGTGACATCACGCTGGGGGAGGGGTTTGTGGCGCTGGGGCCGGCAGCCATCTCTCCCCTTTGAGCTGCCTCTCCGCTGTCTGCTGTTTTTTCCCCTCACTCTCCGCTTCCCCTGCAGTCCCTCTCTGCCCCACTGTGGTCAGTCTCTGGCGCAGTTCCTCATTTGGAAGGGCTGAGTAGGCTGAGCAAGCTACGGGGGTGAGTGGTGAGCTGGCAGAGAGGGAAGCAGGCTGGGGGATGAGAGCGGGCCGAGTGCGGGGCAGAGAACGGGCCGAGTGCGGGGCCGAGAGCATCTCGCTGCAGTCTTACAGGTCCATTGGTGATGTCACAGTCATGTGCGGGTGCGTCACATGCAATGGCGGTTACAATGGGGTTTGTAGCGGTGATCATCATATTGGGAAACCCTTGGGTGTCCCAATATGGCGTCTAGCATACTTCTGTTCGGCACGTTGGGTAGTGGGATTCGGAGACATTCAGATGGAAATGGATGACGGACAACATAAGGTGAGTATTACATAAGATAACTTTGCTTCTTTCTCCTCCAGGACTGAACTTTCATTTTCAAAATTATCAATTCAAGTGTAAAATTTGTCTTCAGTGTAAATGGACTTTCCCATCAGATCGGAGATGGCAGCTGGTGCTTGTAAAGTTCTAGGGAGACTGTAATTGTCATTTCAGAACTTCAGCACAATGTCTGTTTGCCTCCAGCTCATCCTCCACCTCTCGCAGGATAATGTTATAAGCACCAGCTGTCATCTCCGATCTCAGTAATGGGAAAATCTGTACTGAACTGAGATTTTACCCATGAACGGAGAATGAAAGATCAGTCCAGGAGGAGAACGAAGATGATTTCTCCGATAAGATAATTACAAGTTTAGATATTACAAAATAGATAAATTACAAAACTATCAAATCTAATTCTGAAAAAGAAAGTCAAACAATGTGTATTTAGTGTAATAACTCACCTTTTGTGGACCCCAGTGACATGGCGGTGCGGACAGCTGCTGCGTTTGTGGTCTTTTTCTCCGCACTGAAAGCAGCCTTCCACAGCATGGCCGCAGGAATGGTTTTCCAGAGCACATCGGTCACAAGAAGGACAATGAGTCCACGCTGTGAAATAAAGATCTCCATGAATAGGTAGATGTTCAGATGTAATTACACACAATCAACAAGCCTAAAGTAAAAAGTAAAAGGCTGCCCCCTTCTCACCCTCCATATTGCAGCTGGGAAGGAAGCAGCAAGTACACATGGAGTAGTGAGACAGCAATGCCATGTTTGTATGTAAATCTCAACATTTAGATTGCGATTTCACCTTGATTTGTTGCAGTTTAGCAATGTGGAAAGTTTTAAAGAGGTTTTTCAGAAAGTTGATATTAATCAATAGATCTGGGAATAATAATAATTATTTCCACAATTGGATGTGTTAAAAATAAAATGTTCTTGTTCTCAGATAATCTTATATATGTGTCCCTGCTATGTACTGTGTAATGGATGTGTCTGATCGCACAGAGACATGGTCTGATCATACCCCACCTCCTGTGCTGAGATAATCTTATATATGTGTCCCTGCTATGTACTGTGTAATGGATGTGTCTGACTGTACAGGGACATGGTCTGATCATATCACATCTGCTGTGCTGAGATAATCTTATATGTGTGTCCCTGCTATGTACTGTGTAATTAATATTTTGGTCAAACACAACCACCTCCAATATACATGTGCCCGTCTCATGATTAATTAATGACTAATTCACCTCTATATTGGATTGTATATATTAGGATCAATTATGAACACTCCAACAATGCATTAGATTAAGTGGCAACCACTCAGGAGTTTATAATTTCAAAATAATACACTTTATTATAATAAAACAGACATACAGATAAAGATAATTTACATGCAAAAGTTAAGGCGCGGAATCAAAGGCTGGCACCACTCAGGTAATCCCACCAGGGTATACAATGGAATCACAATCCTACAACAGCCCACACTTAAATGTGATGGAAGTCATTAATTGCATAGAGCACACATCACTCATCCAGGTAACTCACCCATCATCCAAGGTAGCTGTTGGTTTGATTCACACTGAGCCCAGATGTCCGGTTGTGTGGCGCCCCCTACCCCAACGTACGTTTCACAACGCTTTGTCAAGGGGTGTGCTTAGGAGATAAGGCTGGTTTCACACTGCAGTTTTTTCCCTGATCAAGTGCGATCAGGTTTGTGTGTCAAAACCAGGAGAGGAACTAGCAGTGTCTCCAAAACCCAGAACAAGATGTCAATCTTTCAATTATAGTTTTTCTCTGCAAGCTCCTCTCCTGGTTTTGGCACACAAACCTGATCGAACCTGATCAGGGGAAAAACTGCAGCGTGAAACCAGCCTAAGAAGGCAGCTTAAAGCGAACCTGTCACCCCCTCCAGACATCTAAAAATACCATAGCCACCTTCTGTAGCACTAAGGCTGCAGTCTGACAAGGTGTCTATAGCATTTATGCTCCCTTGATTCACTGAAATAAAGACTTATATAAAATCTGTTTCAAACCAGATCCAAGACCGGGAGGCGGGTTTTCAAGTGTCTGTCTCCTTCCTCTGTGGTGTCAGTCATCCCTCTCTGCTCTCTGTGCACCTCCTCCAGGGCCACCTCCCTGCACTACAGAGCTTTGTCAGCTCTGCTACAACACAGAGCTGCTGTTATAAGAGACCCCACAGTAGTAAATCTACCAGTAGCAGGAGGATCCTGAGCAGGCAAAGCACTGCCTGCTACGTAGCAGCCTTGAGCTGTCAGCAGTGCAGCAGAGTTGAGTTTGTGCTTTAGATCATAGGCTGAGGAGCAATGCTGCTGTTTACAAGAAACTGAAAGTGAAAACTGCTCAGCTCAAGGGCTATGTAGCAGGCAGTGCTTTGTCTGCTGTTCTGCTCAGGGTCCTCCTGCTAGATTTACTACTGTGAGGTCTCCTATAACAGCAGCTCTGTGTTGTAGCAGAGCTGACAAAGCTCTGTAATGCAGGGAGATGGCCCTGGAGGCGGTGCACACAGAGCAGAGAGGGATGACTGACACCACAGAGGAGGGAGACAGACACTTGAAAACCCGCCTCCCGGTCTTGGATCTGGTTTGAAACAGATCTTACAAAAGTCTTTATTTCAGTGAATCAAGGGAGCATAAATGCTATAGACACCTTGTCAGAATGCAGCCTTAGTGCTGCAGAAGGTGGCTATGGTATTTTTAGATGCCTGGAGGGGGTGACAGGTTCGCTTTAAATATCCCGTCTCCCTGCTCAAAATTGCAAAAACACACATTCAGCTATTTCGCATCGCCATTGCCAGAGAGTGGGAGGAGTATGTGCGCGTCATCACCTGTGACATCACTGCGCATGCGCGCAGACACAGCTCACCAGCCTCAACAACAGTTGGCTTTTCCGGTCTAGCTTTTCTGTAGAGCGGCTGCCCTTATTTTTTTAAGTCCCCGTGCCCATAGGAAATAATGTCATTGGTGACTCAGTGTGTGTTTCCCGATGTAAAGTACAATTAGTGTCTATGCATCTTTTCTCATCACAAACATCATCATTCATTCCCTCAACCATACTAGATATCTCCATTAATAAAACATATGTACAATATACCACATATCTCAACAGGGATTATTCTATACATCAGTAATACTTCATGAATGACTAAGTGACATATACAATATATAAAAGAAAGGATTATAATTTGCCTGTAAGCCCTGCGACCGGAAGTGATGCGTCCCGGCGTCACATGACCGCGTTGCAGCGGTGTGCGGCACAAGGGGACCCGCCTACCGGTCAAAATGCCTTGGAGGAACGCCCCTGTGACAAGAATTTTGTAAGTTTCCTAACTACATTATTGTACTTGTAGATTAGTAAAAAAGGTGAGTCAGGGATGTGTTAGAATGTATTGTAAGGCTGCAGGGACAGGTATTAATAGGTTAGAAAGCTTATTTGGGGTGACAGGTTCCCTTTAAATAAACCATACAGTGTCTCACCAATACACTCTTATGCAGCATAGAGTGATAAAGTGCAATGCATATGATATAATATTAAATAGCTTTTCTTCTATCAAATAACTTTTAGATTCATATGTCCATGAATACAATAATTACACTCATCCCTTTTTCTATACATATAATTTTATGATGCAGTAATGGAGACCGACACATATCCATCCAACCACTACACATCGCAATTCATCTTTTGTACCACACCGAGTTTTTCACTGTCATAAGTACTTGTAATAGACCAGGACCCAGGGTATGAGATAGTTCTGTGTAATGGATGTGTCTGACCAATGGGGGCAATGTGCCTAGGAATTCACTGTGTTTGAGCGCTTTAGCCAGCTGCCCGCAGTGTTTTCTTGGACTGGTCTCCCTGAGATCAGTGAATACTTTGCAATCTTGGTCTACTAGGCCTTGCTCCCACCTAGCCAGAATCCTACTCCACACTGATGAGGGGCAACACCCCGAAACAGCTGTATGTGGATGGATACTTGGCCTTGGTATTCCCTTGTCATATCTGTACAATTGTAAAAGAGTTGGATATTGACTTAAAGGGCCACTTTATATGGTGGTTATGGTGTTCTCCGCAAGGAGCCACCCCTTGGCTGGGTCCTTCCCTGGAGGGATATATGGCTAGTTCTGTGTTTGAGACTCCTTACAGAGGCTCCACAGACTCTATTTGCATAACCACCATTTCAAGTCACATACGCTGACGTGGCTCCAATATATATAGATGACATCTTCTGTATATGGACGGGTGACATTAATTCTTTAACCATTTTTGTTAATGAAATCAACCAGGTGACACCCAACTTGACTTTCACCCAGCACTATTACAACTACCAGATTAACTTCCTGGATACAATTATCTCCAAGACAGACAAAGGTGACCTAACTAGTGACCTATACGTCAAACCTAATGACCGTAACAGTCTATTGCACTGGTCTAGCTGCCACCCGAAACATGTCAAGAAGGCCCTACCCAAATCTCAGCACCAAAGGGTTGAACGTATCGTTTCAAACTCAGAAAATAATAAACAAAGACATGATGAGATGTCAGTCAAATTCCAATCAAGAGGATACCCGGTCACCAACTCTAGACCTCAAGGCCCTACACAACGAAGAGACCGGAACGTTGAGAATAGAGTACCGTATTTTTCGCACTATAAGGCGCACCGGATTATAAGGCGCACCCTCAAAAAATGACTTTTAAGCCGTCTTGGTCCATATATAAGGCGCACCGGATTATAAGGCGCACCATATTACCATAAAAAAAAAAAAAAGCTCAGACTCCAGTATCCCTGTGTAGCCTCCCATCACCCTCCAGCATCCCTCTGTAGCCTCCCATCACCCTCCAGCATCCCTCTGTAGCACCCCACCACCCTCCAGTATCCCTGTGTAGCCTCCCATCACCCTCCAGCATCCCTCTGTAGCACCCCACCACCCTCCAGTATCCCTGTGTAGCCTCCCATCACCCTCCAGCACCCCACACAGTCAGACACACACACACACACACACTCAGACACACACACATACACACACATACACACTCAGACACACACACACACACACATACACACATACACACATACACACACACAAACTGATTTTTACTTTTTATACTGGTACTTTTGCTTACTGTACTGTGTGGCAAGGCACTCTCAGCGCTGGAGCCCTCAGCAAATCACAGCGTTGGAGCCCACAGCCAATCACAGCACTGGAGCCCACAGCCAATCACAGCGCTGGAGCCCACAGCCAATCACAGTGCTGGAGCCCTCAGCCAATCATAGGCTATGGGCTGACGTCAGCTGGCCTCGGATTGGCTCAAGGCTCCTGGGCGGAGCTGTGATTGGCTGATGGGCTCCTGGGCAGTGAGCGCGCGCAAAACAGCGGCGGCACCGGACACCGGACAGCGGGGACGGCGGCTGGTGATCGCGTCCCCGCACGTGATGAGAGGCAGGCACCGGCACCGGCACCAGCACACCAGCATGGATGGCGGGGACGGCGGCTGGTGATCGCGTCCCCGCACGTGATGCGAGGCAGGCACCGGCACCAGCATGGATGGCGGGGACAGCGGCTGGTGATCGCGCCCCTGCACAGAGATGCCAGGCAGGCACCGGACAAAGGGGGATGGCGGCACAAAGGTATGCCTTATTTTCTGGGGGGTGCCAAATATTTGCAGGCAAATGGCACCCCCTCAGCACTCTGGGAAAAATCCGTATATAAGGCGCACTGCACTATAAGGCGCACCTATGATTTCTGGGAAAATCTTAGTCTTTTAGGTGCGCCTTATAGTGCGGAAAATACGGTAAAACTTATCAATACATATCATCAATTTTCTTCCTTGATAAAAAAAAAAAAAAAAGCAGTCTTCGAACTTTGGCCACTACTCGAGAAGGCATATCTGAGCATCAGGGAATTCAAGTCTCCTCCACTCATCTGTCATAAAAGAGCCCAAAATCTAAAGAACAGTCTAGTCAGGGCAGACATTGGGTGTCAAAACACTGAAACAAAAAACTCTAAGCACACACAGGAAAGACACATTCCCATGCTTGGGTTGTGCTCAATGCACGAACATTAGCAAGGGTGATTCCTTTACTCATCCAAGGACAAGTAAACGATATAACATTAATGGTTTCTTCATGTGCGACTCCAGTTTTGTCATCCATTTATTAAAATGTCCATGCGGTCTCGAATATGTTGGGGAGACCACCCAGCATATCCGGGACCGCATCTCAAAACACAAGTTGACGATCAGGTGTAAAAACACACTTCTACCAATCCCAGCCCATTTTGTAGAACAACGACACTATCAGTCAGTTGAAATTCCAGGTGATCGAGCACGTACCAGCACCAAGGAGGGGGGGCAATAGAATACGTATGTTGAAAGAGAGAGAAGCCTATTGCATTTACCACCTAAACACCCTCTCTTCCCATGGACTAAATCACGAATCTGAAATGTATTAGGCTGGCTTCACACCACGGTGTGATCCGGTCCGGGGCTGTCCGGGATGATCCTGACACCCCCGGACCGGATCAGCACACAGAACCGTAGGGCCAAATGTGCCCTCTTGTCCTGTGTGCAGCCGGATGCTGCTAATTGCAGCCGCAGCTGGTGATTTTTCAAGACCGCGGCTAGCATGGAGCTAGCCACGGTCCTGAAACAACAGCGGCATGCAGCCGCCAGTGTCTGGTTGCTGGATCCTCCCGGTCCGGGGAGGCTCCCATGTTGGGGAGTGCCGGATTGTCCCGGCTCTGGGAGAATCCGGCAAATTGGGGAGATTTTTCTCCCCGGACAAAAAAATTATGCAAGCATCATTTTTGTGTCCAGAGAGAATAATCCGTATTCTCCCAGATTGTCCCGGAGTGATGGCAGCTCTCTGCCATCCGGCTCCATCTGGCCCCATACACTGCTATGGGGCCAAAAACCAGTCTGGGGCTGTCTGGTTTACACGGGACAGCCCCAGATTAAAAAATCTGTGGTGTGAAAAAAGCCTTACTGAGCTACACTCTCAGAAACATAGGGCAGGATTGCTTACTCTCTGTATGTATCACCCTCTTTTCCCTAAGAAATAGTATGAATCTTATTGAGTATATGTATTCCGTGAAGGTATATAAGGTGCTTTCTCAAATATACTTTCCGAGATATTATGCGTGCAACAATACTAATTGCTTTTCTCATTCATAGGCAGGACAAAGCTGACGAATCCAGAAGGGCACTATCTGCACAAACAAGCCATCACGGCACTGTGCACTTCACATATAGGTGCAGTTCCACCAGAAAAATTGCGGCCGCCATACCAGCAACCCACTGGTTTCCGCCTCCAGCACTCCCCAGAAGGTCATAATCACTTTTTCCGTACCGTGCATGCGCAGTTTACCCATTCTGACATTTTTGACCACGCCAAGATGACGCCCGCGCATGTGTAGTGCGCCGATGACTCCTTCTAGCTCCCCGCCCCACCAGGAAGTGCTGGATGGTTTATAACACCGCCGCACACACTCCCGTCCTCCTCATCAAAAACAAATGGACACAAGGTAATGTTGCACACCCGGTTTTAACTGGAGCGCCCCTCCAGGCCCCACACTCAATTGCCTGCTTCTCTTTTCCTCCGCAGGACAGGAGTCATATACCATCCTTGAACTTAAGAGTATGTGACTCCATTGATTCCACTTCCATTTTAACCTATACCTCTTATTAAGTCCACTATATATGTTTTTCTCCACAGTGGTCACTACCAGTAGTCATTATTTGTACAATAACCTCATGATTTACCACAAAGGCTCACTTTGTACAAAATCAAGGTAATCTCACAGTCCCATTCCTATGTTACACGCTCTAATTCATGTATCCTATTAGCATAAGTTACCAATACTCACCTGACTATACTCTAGTCATAGAGTATGTAAAACACTTATTAAGGATATATAATACTGATTAGGATACATACGGTATATATGACACTCATGATAGTGATGCTGTATTTTACCTAGAATACCTGATAGCTGGGATCTTGAAGCTACAAAACCTTACCTCCTCCAACAAAGCTGGATATTTTTTTCCAGTACATTATTGTCTATATTGCAACTTGATCCCTCCTTTCGGATTAAGGGTACTTTCACATCAGCGGTTTTCGCTGATCGCGGCAGATGCGGTGAAAAAAACGCATCTGCCGTGATTAACGCATAACCGCTGCACGTGCGGCACAGTTGCGGCAAGCCCCATACAATGTCTATGCGGGCTTGCGGCAGGTGCGGCAAGTGCGGCTTCGGCACTTGCGGCCGCAAAAAAAAAAAAAAAAAAAAACGTGTTCTTTTCGCAGCCGCACCTGCATTCAAGCCCGTATAGACATTGCATGGGGCTTGCCGCAACTGTGCTGCAAGTGCAGCGGTTATACGTTAATCGCGGCAGATGCGTTTTTTTCACCGCATCTGCCGCGATCGGTGAAAACTGCTGATGTGAAAGGACCCTAACACAGGTGACACGTACCTCTCAGACTACTCAGACCACCAAACCTACCTCCAATTCCGCATCCAGATGGATAAAGGTATTTAACATATCACCACATCTCCAGATAATAACTTCACACACTGCCCATTACTGCATAAATAACCTGTGTCCCCTGTGTACCAAGCCTCCATTTCTTCCTAATACCTTCTCCTGTCCCCCAACTCTGATCCTTCTTTGCTTGAAACTTTCCCTCTATTTTTTCTCCCTTCTTTCCTTCTCGTTTTTCTTCGTCACCTCACTTACACTTGCACCAATCCACCTCACCTCTCCCTTACATTTTGTTTTTTGCACGATTTTGTATTAAGCACCGAGTAGAACGGCATCAGTGATGAATAACTTGTCGGTTTACCTGTATTTTATTTTATTTTTGGTCAAAATGTGACTTTATGTTTTTGTATCTAATCCAGCTAAATGCCCTGAGGAAGGCTCATATTGAGCCGAAACGTGGCAATTTAATTTCTATTTGCACAATAAAGAGCAACAAAAAGTAACACTCCTCAGACTACTTTTCTCATTATTGAGGGTGCCGGGGCCAATACATTCTATTCCTATGGACAGAATATGGCTTGTAACCAGCTCAGGGCTGAATGTGGCCGCTTCCTTTATGCTAATCGTTTGCAGCTTGGAGACAAAGACTTTGTGGATCACAGTCATTTCTGTAGGGAAGACACATTATCTTTTATCTGCTTCCTTTTTGCTTAGGGTTTACAGCATGGAGGCAAATCCTTGGTGGAAGGAGGGAAAAGAATTCCCAAGTAAAAACCTTGTGACTTCATTTTGGCAACAGGTATCCCCTCAATGTGTCACCGCAAGAGGGGTTCACCATCCTGATAGTCTCTCGGAGCCCGATGTCTGGCGCACATAGAAAAAATAAAGAGAATTTTGTTTACGTACCGTAAATTCTTTTTTCTTTAATCATCAATGGGAGACCCAGACAATGGGGTTTAGGGCACTGCCCTCCGGAGGTCACACTAGGTACTACAAGTTTGTAGACACCGCCCCCTCCGCTTATAAACCCCTACCGCAGGGAACATCCTCAGTTTGGTCCATAAGCTGCGAAGAGGAAATAAACCACACCCGAAACATCGGGAAGAATGCCGTGCACAGACGGTTCAACAACCCGGCAAACACTGTCTCAACAGAGAACAGAGCAAATGCAAAACATGCAACGGAACAACTGGGTGGGTGCTGGGTCTCCCATTGATGATTAAAGAAAAAAGAATTTACGGTACGTAAACAAAATTCTCTTTTTTCTGGTCATCATAATGGGAGACCCAGACAATGGGGATGTCCTAAAGCAATACCCCAGGGCGGGAAGAGTTCCTCAACAAGACGGATAACACATGGTTCCCTTTTAAAGGTGGGCAACCGCCGCCTGGAGAACCCGCCTGCCCAAACTTGCATCCGCAGAGGCATGGGCATGCACCATATAGTGCTTAGAGAAAGTGTGCAGGCTGGACCAAGTGGCCGCCTGACACACCTGTAGAGCGGGACGCTCGATGTCGCAAAGCCCAGGAGGCACCTACAGCTCTGGTAGAGTGAGCCTTCAATCCCACCGGGAGAGGCAAACCAGAAGCCCGGTAAGCCTCTTGAATGGAAGCCTTAATCCATCTGGCCAATGTCGATTTTGATGCCGCGGACCCCTTACAGCGACCTGTCGTAAGAACAAATAAGGAATCCGAACTCCTAAAGGAGGCGGTCCTGGACACATAAATGCGTATAGCTCTCACGAGATCCAGAGTATGGAGGTCGCGTTCAACCTGATGAACGGGAGCGGGGCAAAATGATGGGAGAACAATCTCCTGGTTCAGGTGAAAAGTTGAAACCACCTTCGGCAAGAATTCTGGCCGTGGACGTAACACCACCTTGTCTTGGTGAACCACCAGAAAGGGTGACTTGCACGATAGTGCAGCCAATTCTGATACCCTCCTCAGAGACGTAATTGCCACCAGAAAGGCCACTTTCTGGGACAGACGCGATAGAGAAACATCTCTCAGCGGCTCAAACGGAGGTCTCTGTAATGCCGCCAGGACCATGTTAAGGTCCCAAGGGTCTAGAGGTCTCTTGTAGGGCGGAACCATCCGTGACACCCCCTGCAGAAATTGACGGACCTTCGGGAGGAGCGCCAATCGCCTGTCAAACAGCACTGAAAGTGCTGATACTTGACCTTTCAAAGAGCCAAGGGATAATCCCAATTCCAAACCCGACTGTAGGAAAGCCAACAACGTCGGGATGGACAAAGGCCACGGAGACCGTCCGCCAGAGGCACACCAAGTAAAAAAGATTTTCCACGTTCTGTGGTACATCTTCCTGGAAACTGGCTTCCTAGCCCGATTCATAGTGGCAACCACCGTAGGGGAGAAACCCCTGGATGTCAGCAGCCAGGCCTCAAGAGCCATGCAGTCAATCTGAGGGCCCTGGAATTGAGGTGGAAGAATGGGCCTTGCGCGAGTAAATCTGCGCGTTCTGGAAGAGCCCACCTGTGTCCGCCTGACAGTTGCCACAGGTCCGGATACCAGGACCTCCTGGGCCAATCTGGAGCCACTAGAATGGCTACCCTGCACTCCGACCTGATTTTCCACAGCACCCTGGGAATCAGAGCCAGAGGCGGGAACACATACGGTAGATGGAATCTGGACCAAGTCAAGATCAGGGCGTCCGCTCCCAGAGACTGGGGGTCCCATGACCTCGCCATGTATTGCGGCACCTGATGATTCAGCCGTGAGGCCATCAGATCCACGTCCGGAGTGCCCCATCTGCTGCAGACTTCTCTGAAGACCTCCGGATGAAGAGACCACTCTCCGGCGTCCATCCCCTGCCGGCTCAGATAGTCGGCCTCCCAGTTTTCGACCCCTGGGATGTGAACTGCGGAGATCAGGCAGTTGTTGTCCTCCGCCCAGGATAGGATGCGGTGAACTTCGGCCAGAGCCTCTGCACTCCTGGTTCCTCCTTGATGATTTATATAAGCGACGGCCGTCGCATTGTCGGACTGAACCCGAATGGGTTGTCCTGAGAGGAATCTCTGAAACGCCAGGAGTGCCAGATAGATCGCCTTGATCTCCAGCACGTTGATCTGCAACGCCGACTCCGACTGAGTCCAGAGGCCTTGGGCCCTGTGGTGTAAGAACACCGCCCCCCAGCCCTTCAGACTGGCGTCGGTGGTCACCACTAACCATGACGGTTTGATGAAGGACCGGCCCCGAGACAAGTGATGTGGCTGTAGCCACCACTGCAGAGAATCCCTGGTCGGTAGGGAAAGGGTCACCAGCCGATTCAGAGAAATCGTCCTTTGTCCCACCTGCGGAGAATCTCCAGCTGGAGAGGACGAAGGCGAAATTGTGCGAACGGCACCGCCTCTATTGCTGCCACCATGCGCCCCACCAGCTTCATCAACACCCGTAGGGATGATTGTGGTGACAGGAGGACTGCTTGCACTCCTGATTGGATCGCCATCTGTTTGACTCGTGGCAGAGACACCAGGGCTGAGGCTGTGTTGAAGTCCATGCCCAAATATGTCAGTGACTGGGTCGGAACTAGCGTTGACTTCTGAATATTGAGGAGCCAACCGAACTGTTCCAGAGACCGCATGGTCACATCCAGGCTCACTTGACAGAGGTGTGCTGATGGCGCCCTGACCAGCAGGTCGTCTAAATAGGGAATGACGGCATGTCCCTGCACGTGCAGGAGAGCCATCATGGAGGCCATCACTTTTGTGAACACCCGCGGTGCCGATGCAAACCCGAACGGCAGCGCCACAAATTGGAAGTGTTCTTCCCCCACTGCGAATCTCAACCAGCGCTGATGAGCCGGTGCAATGGGCACGTGAAGGTAAGCGTCTCTGATATCTATGGACGCTAGGAAGTCCCCCTGTGACACAGCTGCGATCACGGAGCGCAGTGATTCCATACGGAACTTCCGAACCAACACGTGACGGTTGAATAACTTCAGGTCCAGTACCGGGCGGAAGGATCCGTCCTTCTTCGGGACGATAAAGAGGTTGGAGTAAAAACCCCTGAACCTCTCTCCGGAAGGCACCGGGGCCACCACTCCGTCCCTGCGGAGACCCTCCAACACCAGGTAAAAAGCCTGAGCCTTTTCTGGTGATGGAACCAACCGATGTAATCGGGATATCGGCTTTGACGTCAGCTCTATCCTGTAACCTCGCGAGACCACGTCTCGAACCCACTGATCTTGAACGTGAAGTAGCCACTTGTCCTGAAAGCGAGACAAGCGGCCCCCCACCTGTGGGGAGGCAGGAAGGGAGAGCGAGTCATGTAGAGGCGGGTTTGGGGGTGGCAGCTGCCGCCCCCGCCGGCTTCTTTGGACGACTCTTAGAGCGCCACTGAGAAGCGGGTTTTCCCCCTCGGTCCGCACGAGCGGACGGTGCTGATGACTGCGAGCTGGAACGAAAGGACCACTGCTTTGGGTTCCTTTTAACGGTATACCGTGGCTTAGGCTTATTCTGCGGTATCTTAGACTCAGCAGAATCCTTTATCAGCTTGTCCAGTTCGGTGCCAAAAAGCCTGTCACCAGCAAACGGAAGATTCTGCAAAATCTTCTTGGATGTGGTATCTGAGTCCCAAAGACGCAGCCACAACAACCTGCGGATCGCTATAGCATTGGCCGAAGCCACAGCTGAGCGAGTGGCAGTTTCCAGAGTCGCCGTCCTGGCGTAGTCCGCATAGGCCCTTGCCCTCTCGGTAAGTGCCAGGACCTCTGGACTGGACCTTGCCAGGTCAGAGATACCATCCAAGCAGGTAGTAATCGCTTGTAAGGTCCAGACCGTGGCAAAGTTAGGGGCAAAGGAAGACCCCACAGCCTCATAGGAAGACTTGGCGAGTTGCTCGACCTGTCTATCCGTCGCATCCTTCAGCGAGGAGCTATCAGAGGCAGAGAAAAGGGAGCGTGCAGCAATCCTGGTCATGGAAGCATCCACCTTCGGGGACTGCGACCACTCCTGAAGCACCTCCTGGGGGAAGGGGAAGCGATTGTCCTTGGGTTTACGGACATAACGCCGCCCAGGATGTAACCTGGGAGCTCTAACCACCCTTCCAAAGTTCGTGTGGTCCATGAAGGAACCACTTGGTCTAGCCTCTGGCCGCAGCCATTGATAGACCTCCTTCGGGTGTACAGTCACCTCCTCAGGGGGTGTCACGAGACGTAAGGTCTCGTTGATAGAGGACACCAGATCCTCCACCCCGTCTGGTGGTTCAGATACAGACACAGACCCGAAAGTTGAACCCCCATCATCGTCCTCACCATCAGAGGAACGCTCCTCCTCAGAGAGCCTGGAGCTCGGGTGACTCCTCACAACGAGCCCGCTTAAGGGGTCTCACAGCAGAAGAGGGAGACGCCCGGGGGTAACTGGACGGAGTAACTGGGCTATCCAGCCTCCTATTAAGTGCCTCCAGGGATTGCGACATGGAGGACAGCTGGGACAACAGAGATTCATTGATCTTATTCTGAGTCTCCCATGGCCCTGGGACCACCTGGACCTCAGGGTATAGCACCGGAGCTGCAGCAGTGTCAGTCCGGGCCTCTGGGCGTCCGCAGTCATTGCAGGACCCCTCCACCAGTGTCCCATTGCATGTAGCACAGGTAATGGTGGCATCTGCCGCCCTAGCAGCACGCTTCCTAGCTGAGGACATCGCCACAGTAGGGGAAAATAAGCCAAATTGCAGACAAAAAACCGGGAGTCCCGGTGGCTTACCGACCGCAGCAAAGCGGTAGGAGGAAGCGGTGTGTGTGTGTGTGACCTCCGCGAAGGTTTCCGGTCTCCCCTGGAGTGCAGACGCACGCTGCATACAGATCCCAGCCGGGAAGTGAGGGGTAAAGATGGCCGCCGACAGTGAAACTGTGGGCGGCGCCGAAAACACGCGGGAAGCACACACACACGCCCATCGATGACGTCACCGCACGGGCTGCTTCCCATCCTCCAAGCAGCCTCAACATGAAGGCGCCAGAGCCCGCAGCGCGGGAATTAGTGTGAAAACACAACATACAGACTGCATGCACAAACATCCGCAGCCTACAGCCTCAGCCCCTGTGACACACAGGGCGGTCAGCCAGGGTGACCCCAGCACAGGGTACACCAGCAGATCCGCGGACCCGAGGGTAACGCGCGGTCTGAGTGTCAGGACACATAAAGTGACAGACACTACCCCCAGGCACAAAGGAGACACAAGGTGCCTCAGTGCCGGTCCGGTCTGTAAGCACCATTTAGGGAGGCCTCGGACGGGGGTTCAGCACCAGTCCGGAGTGTAAGCACCATTTAGGGAGGCCTCGGACTGGGCTGGCTCCAGTCCGGTCTGTAAGCACCATTTAGGGAGGCCTCGGACGGAGCGGAGCTGTGCAAGGCTCCTATCTCCCACTCTCCAGAGCCCCCCAGAGAGGGATGGAAAGGAGCGCGACAGCGTACCGGGAGAACACAAAATGTCCAGGCTCTGGCCCCTCCGGTACCTCCACCTGCGTGTTCCACAAGGGTGAGCGGGGAGACTGTCGCTGGTCCCGACCGGAACCATTTTACCTTGTCTTCAGACGCCATCACGTAAGCTGTGAGAATGCAGTGAAGTGCAAGCAAAGCGTGATCCTCCGAGCACACTAAGTTTAAAACTGAGGATGTTCCCTGCGGTAGGGGTTTATAAGCGGAGGGGGCGGTGTCTACAAACTTGTAGTACCTAGTGTGACCTCCGGAGGGCAGTGCCCTAAACCCCATTGTCTGGGTCTCCCATTATGATGACCAGAAAAATATAACTAAGGAATAGTGAATCTGACTGCAAGCTAATCTGTTTATATATGTAAGGGAGGTGTCCATGTATTTAGTAAGCGGTGTCATCTCACAATACTCATTTATAAATGTTGTATGCCACAGGATACATTTGCATATGGTTCGTTGGCCCCAATACCATGGTCCACCCAATCCCTGTAGACTTTAATAACAGCATGCAGGAAGGATTATAAGGAGGTAATTACTAAGAAAAAAATACTGTAAGTCACAAAATAAAGTTCAGCAATTACTTCTTACTCTTATTTCTGAAAATAAACAGGAGGTAATGCAACTTGGTACTTACATGGCTTGACACATTTATTACACAGGAGACAGTGCTTCCATGCTCGGCCATCCTATAAGGAAATAATTACATTTATTTATTATGTGTGCTTATATAGCGCTTCACATACATCATCATCACTGTCCCCATTGGGGCTTACAGTCTAAATCCCCTATCATTATGTCTTTATGAGAGGAAACCGGAGAACCCGGAAGAAACACACATAAACACAGGGAGAACATACAAACTCCTTACAGATGTTGTCATTAGTGGGATGTGAACCCAGAACCTCAGGGTTGTAAGGCTACAGTGCTAGCCCATGCAGACTTGTATAAACTAATTGTTATAAACTGCAAGAGAATTTAAAGTTATCTATGTAAATTACAAAAATCCTGAATGTGGATTAGAGCTCCCTATACACTTCAGAATAACGGAGGCCATGTCTGCCGACATCAACAGGCTCAGTTGAAACCTTAATACATGCGCCGCTTGACTGATCTTCGGAGAGATGTCTTTCGGGCATGTCTTATAGACTGCAGATCGCATTGTTCTACTGGAGATAAGCTGCCGGCAAGGAAGTGTTTTCGCAGCTTTCTCATAGAGAACACAGGATCACTCGGCCTAGCGAGTGTGTATGACGGCTGTAATGGCACATCTCCTTGAGGATATAATACTATATACACTTTAGTTTCCTGTTGGCAGACAGTCATCACAACCAACTTTTCCATATGGAGCGCTTTCTGCGCTGCACGCTCCAGTGCTCTCTATGGGAAAGACAAAGCCAGACATCTTGGATGGTGGTTTATCACTTAGTAACAAAGCATCGGACATCCAACATCAAGCATGCCGAGTCCTTATCTCCCTGACTTCGTCTGTTAGGGGAAATTTGGTGGCCCTCATATATGTTAGACCCTGGGCAGCATGGGTCAATATTGGTGGGATTGGCTGACACTGGTCTGTGTGTATGGGGACTTGTGCAGCATGGTGATCAGATCTTTGCTCTGTCATGAGCCATAGACCTGTGTCACCATCACACAACCAAGAGTCTTTAAGGCTGGAATCACATTGTCCGTGTGATATGCGACTAAGGCGGCCGTCACACGCATCAATTTCTTGAACGATATCGCTTAAGCGATCTGCATTTTGATCGCTTAAGCGATATCGTTTGTGCATCGCTGCTTGTAATCAAGCGATTTTACAATGTAAAATCGCTTGTTTGATCGCAGATTTGTGAGCCGAAGCTCAAATCAAGCGACAATCGCTTGATCAATCTGCATCATCGTGGTGTGTGACACCACGATGAACGATCTCCCAGCGAAAGAGCCTATGCTGGGAGATGGTATCTATGGTAAACGTCGGGTTACTAAGTGCCGCACGGCACCTAGTAACCCGATGTGTACCATGGTTACCAGCGATCTCGCTGGTCCACATCGCTGGTGAGTCTGTCTGTGTGACAGCTCACCAACAATGTGAACGATATTGTTAGCGATCGCGCGTGCATGTGATCGCTAACGATATCGCTCACAAGATTGAAGCGTGTGACGGCCGCCTAAGTCGGACGTGTCATGGATGATTAACTTGGAATGGCCTCCCCCCTCTAAGGACGAGAATGTGGAGCTGCTTAGAAACACAAGCAGTGGACGTTCCCGTCAGGAGAGGGAGAGGCCATTCCAAGTTAATCATCTGTGACATGCCTGACTTAGTCGCAGATCACACGGACAGTGTGATTCCAGCCTTATAAGCAAAAACTGAAGTTTTTAATGCCATATATGCAAGCAGAGATCTTGAAAACAATAACAAATGTTTTTTCATTTCACAAAAAAGTAAAGGTTTATTTTTTTGGAAATAACAAATGATATTCAAACACCTGCACTGACATGACCCGAGGACACAGCCATTAAACTATTTATAGTGAGAGGCTCCCAGATCAGAACACGAAGACGCAAAATAATGTCAGAAGAATGCCATTACCTTCGAGGTGCACGAATTGCAGACTTCACAATGCTTGTTTTCAGAAGACACAAATCTCCTGCAGACGGGACAGAACCTGGATTGTCAAATAACGCAGGAGCCAAGATAAAGAAAAAAAAATAAATACATTTAATTGAGGAGTGTGAATACATTCATGAAAAAAACACGAGAGAAAATATGTGCAATATCAAATAAATTAAAAAAAAAGGCAAAAGGAGTGAAGGACGTAATGATTACAGGAAAACACCCGAAGTTTGTAGTTTGTAATCATGGAGACAAGAAGAAACCTGGGTCTTCAGAGGAGCCGCAGACGCCAGAAAACATTCAGGTTTTGATTCAAAATAATTTTGTTTTCAAATATTTAAAAAGGGTTTTCCCACAAATAAAGTCACCGTAATCTCAAATTGATTTTAATCAAAAGATCTCATAATAATAATAATAATAATAATAATAAAAATAATAATATCCACAATTGGATGTGTTTAAAAAAAAAAAAAAAGTGTTCCTGTGCTGAAATAACATTATATAGGTGTCCCTTGTTCTAGTCACCACAAGGTCAAGTAGTAGAATAGTTAAACATTCAGGTCAGGTATTAGGAGAGTATGTCAAGACAGAGGGGATAAAACAGAGGTGTAGTTAAGTCATGGTCCAAAATCAGTTACCTGGAGAGAAGCGGATCAGAACAGAGGGACAAGACAAAAGAATGGTCAAACGCAGGCAAGGTCAGGCAGCAAAAGATCAATTCGCAGAACGCAGATTCAAGAGACCAACTCAGCACATCAGAGCTGAAACTAAGATTGGCAGTGCTCTGAGAAAACTGCAGAGCTATAAGGCTGTGAATTAAATGAGACAAGGAGCAGCTGCAGAATGTCAGCGCAAGTTAGAAAGAGATTGGGCAACTAAGCTGTCAGTCAGAACACCAACAGCCAATCAGATCCCAACTCCAGATAGGATGACTAAGCTGTCAATCACCCAGCCCAGAACACTCTGAATGCAGAGGGAAGGAATAGTGACACCCCTGCTATGTAAATAATCTTCTATATGTGTCCCTGCTATATACTGTGTAATGGCCGTGTCTGACCATACAGAGACATGGTCTGACCATACCACATCTCCTGGGCTGAGATAATCTTCTATATGTGTCCCTGCTATGTACTGGGTACTGTCCATGCCTGACTGTACAGGGACATGGTCTGATCATACCGAATCTCCTGGACAGGGGAGGACACAAGAGTATTCAGACATTATAGCACGGGATCACAGATTATTCTTATTGTGAGGTTAAAACATCTCCTTGACGGTTTAAAGAATATTTTACTTTACAAAAAGATTCATCTATGATCCTGTGCTGTAATGTCTGTATACTTTTTTTCCTTCCTTCCCTGCCCAGGAGCTGTGGTATGATAACACCATGTCCCTGCACGGTTAGACACATCCATTACACAGTACATAGCAGGGACACATATATAGGATTATCTCAGAACAGGAGATGTGGTATGATCAGACCATGTCCCTGTACGGTCAGACACATCCATTACACAGTACATAGCAGGGATACATATATAACATTATCTCAACGCAGGAAAAAAATTTTTCAACACATCCAATTGTGGTCTATTAAAATGAACTTTGTTAGTGGGAAAACCTCTTTAAGTGATGACTCTGCCTCCTTTGTTCCATTTCAAGTGCATTGGATCTTCATATTCATATCTGGTGCTCTAATAGAATTGTATTCATATGCATGTTTAGAAAATATTCAATAATGTTTATTACAGCAGAATGAGATCACATATTACAGATAATCCCCCATGTGTATTTTCAAGGAACTTTTCAATATTCCACAAGTTTGCTGAGACGCTGAGGTCAGTATGAGAATATATAGTGTGTTCCACCACAGCAGTGACACCCAGAAACCCCTATAACCAGTCGAGGCATGCACACAGAAATCACACCTAGACCTTGTGCCGCCCCTCTCTTATAGGGAGCATACTTATGTCAGGGGTTCCCACTTTGCCCCATTTGGTATTCTCCTTTCTGTCCAGCGGTACCATCCCATCTCCAGCTTACTCTACTTATCTCTCCACCCAAGCAGCAAGTATATAGATATGCAGGCAGACCTTCTCTTCTGTTTTTGGCTTCACCATTTGAAATCCACCATCAATAAGAGCTGGTGTTAATGCACTAAGAGACCACTAGGGACATGTGGTTCCCGACTACAGGATAGGGGGACCCCTGCTGTGTTCTATATGACATCATTCTACTGTAGTTGATATTATTGAATATTTTTTAAAAAAGCATTTGGATCCAATTCTTGGAGTGCACCAGATATTTATATGTACGTTGACATTTCAGGCTTACGGAGAGAGCCTGACTGCAGCATTGGACCAACATACATGATTGCAAAACTCTAAATCCCTCAGGAATGAGCCAAACTATTTTTTTTTTTAAAGAAAAAAAAGAAATCAACACAAATTCCAAAGGTTTTGCTTGCATTTTTCCCCTCACATCAGATTTACATGCATTCTTTTCAGTTAAATTTCAAGTTCTATAAATAAAGCATAAAAGGTTCAAAATGCCACAAAAAACACCACATCCAGAGCAGATGTGTTTTTGAAAATAAATAAATTAATAAAATACATGGACCCCAAAATGCAATATGCCTTTAATAGACTGGAGTATAAAACAATATTACAATGTGAAAAGAAAGAGACCATAGATGTTTTTGCAACCCATATAGAAGCACCTGATTGTCCACACTAGCAATTCAGTAAATATTATTTATTAAATAAATAGTGGTACAAACAGATACAATCATGCAATAAAAGCAGGACAGTGTGGGAGGGGGGGGGGAGGTGGGAGAGGGAGGCAAAGAGAAGCAAAAGACAAAGAGTAACCTCACCCTGGTTGCAGAGGATAAAGTGCCGGTGCTCAAGGGGGGGAGACAATCTAGCAGCAATTGCTGTGTGAAACTGTCACCTGAAAAGTAGTTAGAACTACCGGCAAAACCATCTGAGCTTACCCATGGGTGTATGTGAAAGGAGTCCAATGCACTCTTGCCTCCGTCTCAGAGGCCCCGACACGTGTTTCGCGTGGCTTTCTCAAGGGGCGAGTGGTGAAGAGGTGCTCAACAAAACTGGCTTATATGCGTATTACCAACATCAGCTGCAGCTTGTCTGGCTGCATGACGCGCATCCCCGCCGGAAGCAACGCGGCGAGGGGGACACTCTTGGGTGCACAGTAGTCGGGAACGGAACTTCCCATAACGTCACATCCGTTGTGCATCCATAGTAGAGGTCCCCGTCGACGCGAGCCCCCGGCGGTTCAGCGCGCATGCGCGCGCTGCCCGCCACCATTTTGGAGAAGGGCAAAAGAGCTCTTTTTTGCCCCACTCCAATAGTTAGATATTTTGATAGGATTACTCTTTACATACATGGGCAACAATAGAGGAGCTAATAGCAATGAAGATTGATAGGGGGGATTATCAACAGAGGAATAACATAACCCACAAAAAATACATAAATTATACCATAAGGCATACACAGAAATAAAAGGAGGGGGGAGGAAAAGGGGGGAGGTGCGCAAGAGACAATCTCAATTTAAAGCAATATATAATCACATAGCATATCTCCACATTCCTTCTCCATATCCATTTGTGGTGTATCAACTTTCATTGCTTCTTATTGGTATCCCACGGTCTAGAATATGTTGCCCAGTGAGGTCCATATCCAGGTTGTTGGTTAGTCACACAAAAAGCCAGTTCAAAAACGGAAAGTGTAAAGCTAAAAATAGACAAATGAACAAAGAGCAAGTTAAAAAGCTGACTATCCTCAACTGAGGTACAGAGTAGCCATGAAAAAATCCTAGTTTAGCAAATATATATATACAGGATAAATTGGTCACAAAATGGCAATAGGAATCTAAAGAAAAATGGCAACCAACGGGGGAACGAGACGGGCCCTGGACATGATCAGCGGAGAGACACGCAGCTACCCCAAGTGTACAAGATACACTCAAGGAGGTAAACACTGCCGTATAAAAACACAGAAGCAAAGGGGAACTATATAGCACCAAAAAACGTGCCTCAGATTAAATTATTCATAGACTAAAGAAAGGGAGCAAAACTTAGCTTTTCGTTGAGGCCAGCAGGTGCCATTGTGCCTAAAGTCACAATCCACCTGCATTCTAGTTTCGCAAGTTCTTTACTCGCATCCCCCCCACGAATGCCTAAATTCAGCTTGTCAATCCCACAGACTCTAAGAGTCTTGGGGTTACAATCATGGAAGTTTTTGAAGTGTCGGGGGATTGTACGAAGAGTGGTAATGTCCTCAACGTCTGCTGCCGCGATGATATCTCTTTCATGCTCCCTTATACGTCGTCTAAACTCACGGGTGGTGAGGCCCACGTAAGTGAGGCCGCACCCACACGTAGCATGATACACGACACAAGTGGTGCTGCAAGTAATGTACTTCCTGATATCGAATTCCTTGCTACCGTCATGATTTCCAAACTTTTTGGTGCGAAAAATGCTACTCCTGCAGGAGAGGCAGGAGCCACAGGGATAGCAGCCCACAAGTGGGCGCCCCGTATTAAACGGGGCAAGGGTTTTTTTTATATAATGGCTGTGTACCAATCTATCCTGAGGCTCCTACCCCTCCTTGCTGTCATCAAAGGTCTCTCCGGGATAAGTGGGGCCAAAGATTGATCTGTTTTCAAGACACTCCAGTGACGTGTTAAAATACCTCTAACCTCTGGCCACTGGTTACAGTAGGTTGAGATAAATCTCAGGGCAGGGGGATTAACTGTGTTAGACAGAGTAGTGGGTTTATTAGCTAGAAGATCACGGCGTAATGCCTTTTTGGCCCGTTGGTAACCCGCTTTGACACTTCTCCTGCTATAACCTCGATTAATAAAACTCTGTCTCTCTGATGTGTACCCAGCACTATGACTGCTCCCGGCCCTTTATATTTTTATCTGTATAGTTTTCTGCGTCTGTTCACAGCTTTTTCTAAAGGACCCATGGACTACAAAGCCCGCGAAAAAGCGTGGCTGTCACAGCTGGACAAAGTGTTCGGTACGGAGGGAGGAGAAGTGGTGCCACTAGCTGACGCACGAACTAGCCATGTACTTGTTGGTAATATTAAGGCCCTACTGCACCGGAGGACCCGCCTTTGGTGGAACAGGGCCTTTATGCAGAGATATGTAGACAAAGATCTAGTACCCAGGGGCCTCCGAATTCAGGTTTTCCCTTCATTCAGTATTATCGATGATGAATTTAAAAATAATTGGGAATCCCTGGCGACCAGCTGCTCACTTGGGTTTATGGACTTACTGATTGAGTCTAACACTAAGGCTATTGAGGAAATTGAAATTGAAATTGAGGCTGTGAGAGTTAAACTTGCGGATGAGTTGTCACCTGAGGCACTTGGTCAGTTTAATAATAATATGGAGAAAGAATTTTCCAAGTGGGAAAAGGAGATAGTCGCCGCAAAAACAAAGAAATACCAAAGAGATGTAGCGGACTTCAAGAACAACCGTGTGTATCGGTGGAGAAATAAAAAGAGACCGGGAAAGCCAGACATCCCTAAACCACCAACCGACACTGTACCAGAAATAGTCACCGCCTCATCTCTATCCTCTCTGGATGAGGAACCGTCAGACTCTGGAATGATCCCAAAACCACTCGAGCAGAAGCTGCAAAAGGTACCAAAGACACCAATAAGCGATTACCAGTATCTCCGAAAAACCTAAACAGGAAAGGCAAGGGTGGAAATTTGGAGGTAATTAACCTCTCAAAATATAATCTGACACCCGCCCAATGTGAGGTTCTTAAATTAGGATTAACGTTTGTACCTAACCAAAACTTTGACTGTTTTACAGTAATTAAGGACCTCCACCTGTTCCTTAGGAAACTGGTGTTACGCAGACTTCATGCAAAGAAAAATAGTGTTGAGACAGTGCTTTCCGAGGTGGAAGCAGAGGCCATCGGACATCTGGAGGAGTTGGAGGACGATTCAACACCAGCTGCCGCAGGTACGTTCCCTAAATGCATCTACCCCAGATCCACCACGTTCCCCCCTTTTTCACTCTGTCCTCAAATAGAGATATTTAACAAACTGGTCTGTCGGGACTTGAGAACTCTCAATATACGGCCAAAAAGAGATAATTTATCACATGTACAAAGACAGGCCTTGAAACAGATAAGTGAATTAAGCGGTATTGTTGTTAAGCCGGCAGATAAGGGGGGGGAACGTGGTGGTCTGGCCGGTGGAGATGTATGAACGGGAGGCGATGCGACAGTTAATCCCCCTGCCCTGAGATTTATCTCAACCTACTGTAACCAGTGGCCAGAGGTTAGAGGTATTTTAACACGTCACTGGAGTGTCTTGAAAACAGATCAATCTTTGGCCCCACTTATCCCGGAGAGACCTTTGATGACAGCAAGGAGGGGTAGGAGCCTCAGGGATAGATTGGTACATAGCCATTATATAAAAAAAAACCCTTGCCCCGTTTAATACGGGGCGCCCACTTGTGGGCTGCTATCCCTGTGGCTCCTGCCTCTCCTGCAGGAGTAGCATTTTTCGCACCAAAAAGTTTGGAAATCATGACGGTAGCAAGGAATTCGATATCAGGAAGTACATTACTTGCAGCACCACTTGTGTCGTGTATCATGCTACGTGTGGGTGCGGCCTCACTTACGTGGGCCTCACCACCCGTGAGTTTAGACGACGTATAAGGGAGCATGAAAGAGATATCATCGCGGCAGCAGACGTTGAGGACATTACCACTCTTCGTACAATCCCCCGACACTTCAAAAACTTCCATGATTGTAACCCCAAGACTCTTAGAGTCTGTGGGATTGACAAGCTGAATTTAGGCATTCGTGGGGGGGATGCGAGTAAAGAACTTGCGAAACTAGAATGCAGGTGGATTGTGACTTTAGGCACAATGGCACCTGCTGGCCTCAACGAAAAGCTAAGTTTTGCTCCCTTTCTTTAGTCTATGAATAATTTAATCTGAGGCACGTTTTTTGGTGCTATATAGTTCCCCTTTGCTTCTGTGTTTTTATACGGCAGTGGTTACTGCCTTGAGTGTATCTTGTACACTTGGGGTAGCTGCGTGTCTCTCCGCTGATCATGTCCAGGGCCCGTCTCGTTCCCCCGTTGGTTGCCATTTTTCTTTAGATTCCTATTGCCATTTTGTGACCAATTTATCCTGTATATATATATTTGCTAAACTAGGATTTTTTCATGGCTACTCTGTACCTCAGTTGAGGATAGTCAGCTTTTTAACTTGCTCTTTGTTCATTTGTCTATTTTTAGCTTTACACTTTCCGTTTTTGAACTGGCTTTTTGTGTGACTAACCAACAACCTGGATATGGACCTCACTGGGCAACATATTCTAGACCGTGGGATACCAATAAGAAGCAATGAAAGTTGATACACCACAAATGGATATGGAGAAGGAATGTGGAGATATGCTATGTGATTATATATTGCTTTAAATTGAGATTGTCTCTTGCGCGCCTCCCCCCTTTTCCTCCCCCCTCCTTTTATTTCTGTGTATGCCTTATGGTATAATTTATGTATTTTTTGTGGGTTATGTTATTCCTCTGTTGGTAATCCCCCCTATCAATCTTCATTGCTATTAGCTCCTCTATTGTTGCCCATGTATGTAAAGAGTAATCCTATCAAAATATCTAACTATTGGAGTGGGGCAAAAAAGAGCTCTTTTGCCCTTCTCCAAAATGGTGGCGGGCAGCGCGCGCATGCGCGCTGAACCGCCGGGGGCTCGCGTCGACGGGGACCTCTACTATGGATGCACAACGGATGTGACGTTATGGGAAGTTCCGTTCCCGACTACTGTGCACCCAAGAGTGTCCCCCTCGCCGCGTTGCTTCCGGCGGGGATGCGCGTCATGCAGCCAGACAAGCTGCAGCTGATGTTGGTAATACGCATATAAGCCAGTTTTGTTGAGCACCTCTTCACCACTCGCCCCTTGAGAAAGCCACGCGAAACACGTGTCGGGGCCTCTGAGACGGAGGCAAGAGTGCATTGGACTCCTTTCACATACACCCATGGGTAAGCTCAGATGGTTTTGCCGGTAGTTCTAACTACTTTTCAGGTGACAGTTTCACACAGCAATTGCTGCTAGATTGTCTCCCCCCCTTGAGCACCGGCACTTTATCCTCTGCAACCAGGGTGAGGTTACTCTTTGTCTTTTGCTTCTCTTTGCCTCCCTCTCCCACCTCCCCCCCCCCTCCCACACTGTCCTGCTTTTATTGCATGATTGTATCTGTTTGTACCACTATTTATTTAATAAATAATATTTACTGAATTGCTAGTGTGGACAATCAGGTGCTTCTATATGGGTTGCAAAAACATCTATGGTCTCTTTCTTTTCAAATGTCTCTCTGATGTGTACCCAGCACTATGACTGCTCCCGGCCCTTTATATTTTTATCAATATTACAATGTGGCAGCCAGTGCAAGTCAATAACAGCTACAGAACAAAGGCTGCAAGTGACTTAAAAGGGATTGTCCACTAATTTAAGCACATTCTAAATGGACAGTAGCGACAAAATAATAATAATAATAATTATAAAAAAATTAAAAAAAATGTAATCACATATCAGACCGGCCCCTGCTTTCCAATATTCCACTCTATCCCTGATCTCCTGGCATCTTCCAGTGTTTCTGCAGTCAAGCAATAGCCCTGGTCAGCTGCAGCCTTCACACACACTGAACAGAAAGGAATTAGTCTCTCCTCCAGGGCATACACCATATGAAGGCCGCAGTCCATCAGCATCTACTGATAGGCTGCAGCGGTTATGTGATTACCCCGGCTATCCGAAGCAGCCAGTAAGCCATGAAGGACCCAGGGTAGGTGAGGAGAGCGTTGGACCAGTAGGCAAGTAGCAATTCTGTTTTAGAATTATTGCATGAGCCCTTTAAGCCCACAAACAGTACTAGATGTGTAAAACATGTAAGCAAAAATTATCAGTAAGTCTGAATATCGTCCATATCTTAATACAATTTACTGAGATTTCACTCTGGTTTTCTATGTAAGAGAAGATTGACATCAGCGCACACCACATGTTATACAGGACTCCTTACCTGTAACCCTCACTGGTGGGAAGAACAATACTCTCCGGGGAAATATTGGTAAAGATGCGGACCGGCGACTGCTTCCGGCCAGTCTTCCCGTGCTTGTACAGGGTGTGGTTGTCATAATCCACCTGCAATGACAAATAGAGGAAACTTTTACCATAATCTGCAGGATTTCAGTGACTTTTCCATCTGCCGCTGTAGAAAGTTCTTTATTCGTCCCATGGAGCTATTGTGAGTCACAGAAATTTCCCCAGGAATATCTGCAGAGTGAGAATTAATCGCAAGGCCTCGATCAGAGGTTTGCACTTCACATACATGTTATATCAGCGTTTCTCCTAGACAGGACACGTAACCATAATTGTCCTAGGGGGCAGTTTGTGGCGCCCCTGCATCTTGGTCGCCGGAATGATACTGCACCTACTCCACAGGTGTGGTGCTATTGCTCTCAGGTAAGATGGAGACACAAAGCTGAGACACTCAACACCCATCAAAACTCCAGACCAGGGAGATTCAAGGCAGAAGACACTCCTCTTGAGAGCAGACCCCCATCTACAGGTTGGAGGAAGGAAGTTAGAGTATTGAGACAGAGAGAGTGTGAGGAAGCAGGAGCAGCAAGATGGAGTTCTAGGGGTCACTGGAGCTGGAGCATAACGGGACCAGTGGGTAGGAAACCCTAGTTCAGAGAATCCTGAATCTACAGCTGACTTCCAGGTCGTGGTAGAGGACCTGCCTGCATGAGGGGACCGGCCCCAATCTGGTGTGGAACTTTATGACCAATCCAGGAAACCAGAGGTCACTGGACTGCAGGTGCAGTGGCCATCACTGTGTACTCTCCATGGCACAGTGACTTGACTTCAGACAGTCAAGAGGACGTGCCAGTCCGTCGCTCAGCAGGGCTCGCAGGCGCCTGCCTTGGGACTTTTAGCATGAAGGCGCAGGAGAAGGAAGAAAGAAGAATAGCGCAGAAAGGGAAGAGCAGCACAGAAGGGCTTATGAATGGTGTCTCAGTGGAGTGGACTTGGACTACTTGAGGGCTGGCCAAGCTACACACTGGGAGAGCAGAGTACCCGGCTGGGTTGTCTTTGCACCAACAACAAGTAAGGAGATTGGCAAGAACCCTGTGTCTGACCACTCCTTCTATACCATCCTGCACCAACAACTACCACCATCATCCACATTAACTTTCATACCAAACCTTGGGGACCTGCTCCGTCCATGGGGAGTGATACACCTAGCTACAATAACACCTATTCCCGGGGTCACTACAAGCAGCACTGGTCATTCTGATCAGAAACCATGGATGGCGTCACGATAGACTTAATTTCCCCTGTAAATATCCCCTTTTTAGGCACAGTCTGGGCCACGGTTTCTGGGCTTGCCACTGTGACTACTGAACAGACTGATACCCCAGAGGGTCCGAGTACCCTGGCCCTTGTATGCTCACATGTCTGTAATTTTTTTGGATGGAAAAAAAAAAAAGTTATTTTTTGATCTTTACATAGGCTTGATATTGCCAATGCAAACCAATGGTTCAGGAAAGAAAAAATTTCAGTGTTGTCCATTTTTTTTTTACATAAGGAAACGGAAAGTCTGAAAGATATATTTAATCATTTGGCCGTGTAAGAAAACTGGAGACACAGACCGAAAAATAATGGATGGAAAACAATTATTTTTCTATCACCAAAAAGAATGCAAAAACATATGATTGAGGCCTCAGGGCATCTATTATAATGATCATAATCAATCAGGATCCGAAAAGGTTGGATGAATGGATACAGTGCATTGGATAAAGTTTTTATACCCGGTGAACTTTTCCACATTTTTTTTTACATTACTCTCACTAAATTAAATGTCTTGTTTTGGGGATTTGGGGATATTATGTGCTATACCAACACGAAGTACCAAATATTAGTGAAGCGTAAAGGAAAAAAGAGAATTTTGTTTACTTACCGTAAATTCTTTTTCTTCTAGCTCCTAATTGGGAGACCCAGACATTGGGTGTATAGCTTCCGCCTCCGGAGGACACACAAAGTATTACACTGAAAAGTGTAACTCCTCCCCTACTGCCTATACACCCGCTCCAGGAGGAATCCCATCAGTTCAGTACACAAGCAGGAAGGAGGAAAATAATCCACACCAAGACCGAAAGGTCGGCTAAGAATCATCAGCCCAGAGGGCCATAAAAGCGACATGAAACACCAGTCACTTAAACAGGAAAACAAAGCCCAAAAGGCAACAGGGTGGGTGCTGGGTCTCCCAATTAGGAGCTAGAAGAAAAAGAATTTACGGTAAGTAAACAAAAAAGAGAATTTTGTTTACGTACCGTAAATTCTTTTTTCTTGAATCATCAATGGGAGACCCAGACAATGGGGTTTAGGGCACTGCCCTCCGGAGGCCACACTAGGTACTACAAGTTTGTAGACACCGCCCCCTCCGCATATAAACCCCTACCGCAGGGAAGACCCTCAGTTTGGTTCATAAGCTGCGAGGAGACAAAATAAACCACACCCGATACATCGGGAAAGGAACCGTACACAGACGGGCCAACAACCCGGAATAAACTGTCCCAACTGGGAACAGATCAAATGCAAACAAGCAACAGAACAACTGGGTGGGTGCTGGGTCTCCCATTGATGATTCAAGAAAAAAGAATTTACGGTACGTAAACAAAATTCTCTTTTTTCTGATCATCATAATGGGAGACCCAGACAATGGGGATGTCCTAAAGCAAAACCCCAGGGCGGGAAGAGTTCCTCAAAGACGTGTAAAGATACGGTCCCCCTTAAAGGTGGGCAACCGCCGCCTGGAGGACCCGCCTGCCCAAACTTGCATCCGCAGAGGCATGGGCATGCACCATATAGTGCTTAGAGAAAGTGTGCAGGCTGGACCAAGTGGCCGCCTGACACACCTGCAGAGCTGAAGCGCGATGTCGCAAAGCCCAGGAAGCACCGACAGCTCTGGTCGAGTGCGCCTTCAAGCCCACCGGAAGAGGCTGACCCGCAGCACGGTACGCCTCCTGAATGGGCGCCTTGATCCATCTGACCAAGGTCGATTTTGATGCCGCCGGACCCCTTACAGCGACCCGCCGTAAGGATGAACAAAGAATCAGAACTCCGGAAGGAGGCAGTTCTGGACACATAAATGCGTACAGCCCTCACTAGATCCAGAGTGTGGAGGTCGCGCTCAACCTGATGAACAGGAGCGGGACAAAATGATGGAAGAACGATCTCTTGGTTCAAGTGGAAAGTGGAAACCACTTTCGGCAAAAATTCCGCCCGCGGGCGCAACACCACCTTGTCTTGGTGGACTACCAGAAAGGGTGACTTGCACGAAAGTGCAGCCAATTCCGAAACCCGTCTCAAAGATGTAATTGCCACCAGAAAAACCACCTTCTGGGACAGATGAGAGAGGGAGACGTCGCTCAGAGGCTCGAACGGCGGTTTCTGCAGGGCCGTCAGGACCATGTTAAGGTCCCAAGGGTCCAGAGGTCGCCTATATGGTGGAACCACCCAAGACACCCCTTGCAGAAACTGACGGACCTTAGGGAGGAGCGCCAAACGCCTGTCAAACAGCACTGAAAGAGCTGATACTTGACCCTTCAGGGAGCTGAGGGATAAGCCCAAGTCCAGACCCGACTGTAGGAAAGCCAACAACGTCGGAATGGACAAGGGCCACGGTGCCCGTCCAGCAGAGGCACACCAGGTGAAAAAGATTTTCCACGTTCTGTGGTATATCTTCCTGGATACGGGCTTCCTGGCCCGATTCATAGTGGCAACCACTGTAGGAGAGAAGCCCCTGGATGTTAGCAGCCAGGCCTCAAGAGCCATGCAGTCAATCTGAGGGCCCTGGAATTGAGGTGGAAGAATGGGCCTTGCGCGAGAAGATCTGCGCGTTCTGGAAGACCCCATCGGAGTCCGCCTGACAGTTGCCACAGATCCGGATACCAGGACCTCCTGGGCCAATCCGGAGCCACTAGAATGGCTATGTTGCACTCCGTCCTGATTTTCCACAAAACCTTGGGAATCAGAGCTAGAGGTGGGAACACATATGGACGATGGAAGCTGGACCAACTCAGGATCAGGGCGTCTGCCCCCAGAGACTGAGGATCCCAGGATCTCGCCATGTATTGCGGCACCTGATGATTCAGCCGCGAGGCCATCAGATCCACATCCGGAGTGCCCCATCTGCTGCAGATGTCCCGGAAGACGTCTGGATGAAGAGACCACTCTCCGGCGTCCATCCCCTGCCGGCTCAGGTAGTCGGCCTCCCAGTTCTCGACCCCTGGGATGTGAACTGCGGAGATCAGGCAGTCGTTGTCCTCCACCCAGGATAGAATGCGGTGGACTTCGGCGAGGGCCTGAGCACTTCTGGTCCCTCCCTGATGATTTATATAGGCGACGGTCGTCGCATTGTCGGACTGCACCCGAATGGGCTGTCCTGACAGGAATTTCTGAAACGCCAGAAGCGCCAGATAGACCGCCTTGATCTCCAGCACGTTGATCTGCAACGCCGACTCCGACTGAGTCCAGAGGCCTTGAGCCCTGTGGTGTAAGAACACCGCACCCCAGCCCTTCAGGCTGGCGTCTGTGGTCACCACTAACCATGACGGTTTGAGGAAGGACCGGCCCCGCGACAAGTGACGGGGCTGGAGCCACCACTGCAAGGAATCCCTGGTCGGTTGGGAAAGTGCCACCAGCCGATTCAGAGAGATCGTCCTTTTGTCCCATCGGCGGAGAATCTCCAGCTGGAGAGGACGGAGGCGAAACTGTGCGAAAGGCACCGCCTCTATCGCAGCTACCATGCGCCCCACCAGCTTCATCAATACCCGTAGGGATGATTGTGGTGACAGGAGGACATTTTGCACTCCTGAGTGGATCGCCAGCTGCTTGGCTCGTGGCAGAGACACCAGGGCTGAGTCCGTGTGGAAGTCCATGCCCAGATATGTCAATGACTGGGTCGGAACCAGGGTGGACTTCTGGATATTGAGAAGCCACCCAAACTGTTCCAAAGATTTCATGGTCACCTCCAGGCTTTGCCGACAAAGGTGTTCCGATGGCGCCCTGATCAGTAGGTCGTCCAGATAGGGTATGACGGCATGCCCCTGCACGTGCAGGAGAGCCATCATAGAGGCCATCACTTTTGTGAACACCCGCGGTGCCGAGGCCAGCCCGAAAGGCAGCGCCACAAATTGGAAGTGTTCTTCCCCCACTGCAAATCTCAACCAGCGCTGATGAGCCGGTGCAATGGGCACGTGAAGGTAAGCGTCTCGGATATCTATCGACGCAAGGAAGTCCCCCTGTGACACAGCCGCGATCACGGAGCGCAGGGATTCCATACGGAACTTCCGAACCAACACGTGACGGTTGAACAATTTTAGATCCAGAACCGGGCGGAAGGAGCCGTCCTTTTTTGGGACGATAAAGAGGTTGGAGTAAAAACCCCGAAACCTCTCCCCGGAAGGCACTGGGATCACTACTCCGTCTCTGCGGAGTCCCTCCAACACCAGATGAAAAGCCTGAGCCTTTTCTGGAGATGGAACAGACCGATGGAATCGGTTGTGTCGGCCGCGACGTCAGCTCTATCCTGTAGCCGCGTGAGACTACGTCTCGGACCCACTGATCTTGAACGTGGAGCAACCATCTGTCCTGAAAACGGGACAGGCGGCCCCCCACCTGTGGGGCGGCAGGACTGGAGAGCGAGTCATGCGGAAGTGGGTTTGGGGGTGGCAGCTGCTGCCCCCGTTGACTTCTTCTGACGACCTTTGGGGCGCCACTGAGTAGCGGGCTTGCCCCCTCTGTCCGTGCGAGCGGACGCAGCTGAGGACTGCGAGCTGGACCGAAAGGACCACTGTTTTGGGTTCCTTTTGACGGTATACCGTGGCTTAGGCTTATTCTGTGGGATCTTAGACTCCGCAGAATCCTTTATTAGCTTATCCAGCTCAGTGCCAAAAAGTCTGTCGCCAGAGAATGGAAGATTCTGCAGAATCTTCTTAGACGTGGCATCTGAGTCCCATAGACGCAGCCACAACAACCTGCGAATCGCTATAGCATTGGCCGAAGCCACAGCAGAGCGGGTGGCAGTTTCTAGGGTCGCAGTCCTGGCGTAATCTGCATAGGCCCTTGCCCTATCAGTAAGCGCCAGTACCTCTGTATTGGACCCCGCCAGGTCAGTGATACCATCTAAGCAGGACGTGATCGCCTGCAGAGTCCAGACCGTGGCAAAATTAGGGGCAAATGAAGACCCCACAGCCTCATAGGAAGACTTGGCGAGTTGCTCGACCTGTCTATCCGTCGCGTCCTTCAATGAGGAGCTATCAGAGGCAGAGAACAGGGAGCGTGCAGCAATCCTGGTCATGGAAGCGTCCACCTTCGGGGACTGCGACCATTCCTGAAGCACCTCCTGGGGAAAGGGGAAGCGAGTGTCCTTAGATTTACGGACATAACGCCGCCCAGGATGAATCCTGGGTGCTCTAACCACCCTTCCAAAGTTAGTGTGGTCCATAAAGGAGCCACATAGGCGAGCCTCCGGCTGCAGCCACTGATACACCTCCTTAGGGTGCAGTTCCACCTCCTCAGGGGGTGCCACGAGATGTAGATCCTCCACCCCGTCCAGTGGTTCTGACATGGATTCAAGTATTGAACCCCCATCATCCTCGTCACCATCAGAGTGACGCTCCTCCTCAGAGAGGGCCTGGATCTCGGGTGATTCATCTCGGCGAGCCCGCTTAAGGGGTCTAGCAGCAGAAAGAGATGACACCCGGGGGTAACTTGAAGGAGCAGCTGGGCTTCCCAGTCTCCTAGTCAGTGCCTCCAGGGATTGCGACATGGAGGACAGCTTGGATAACACAGATTCATTAATCTTATTCTGCGTTTCCCATTGCCCTGAGGTCACCTGAACCTCAGGGTACAGCACCGGAGCTGCAGTCTCTGCAGAATCAGTCCGGGCTTCTGGGCGTCCGCAATTATTGCAGGACCCCTCAACCAGCGTCCCGTTGCATGTAGCACAGGTAGTGGTAGAATTGTCTGCCTTCACAGCACTTTTCTTTGCTGGGGCCATGCCGACAGCAGAGGAAAAGAATAAGCCAAGTAGGAAACCGGAATACCGGCGGCTTACCGACCGCTTCAATGCGGTGGAGGGGAGCGGTGTGTGTGTGGCCTCCGCGAGGGTAATGACCGGTCTCCTCCGGGAGCGCAGCAGTGCACTCATCCAGTCCCAGTAGGGAAGTGAGGAGAAAAATGGCCGCCGCCAGTAAAGACGTGGGCGGAGCCAAAAACACGCGGGAAGCACACACACACACGCCCAGCGATGACATCATCCTATGGGCTACTCCACATCTCTCCAGGCAGCCATCTTAATAAATCTGGTGCCGGAGCCCGCAGCGCGGGAGATATAGTAATAACACTATACCCAGGGCTTCAACAAATGTAGCCCGCAGCCGCAGCCCCTGTGACACCACAGGGCGGTCAGCTATGGTGACCCCAGCACAGGGTACACCGCCAGAACCGCGGACCCGAGGGTGCGCGCGGTCTGAGTGTCATGAAACACAAAGTGCCAGACACTACCCCCAGGCACACCGGAGACACAAAGTGCCTCAGTGCCGGTCCGGTCTGTAAGCACCATTTAGGGAGGCCTCGGACGGGGGTTCAGCACCAGTCCGGTCTGTAAGCACCATTTAGGGAGGCCTCGGACTGGGCTGGCTCCAGTCCGGTCTGTAAGCACCATTTAGGGAGGCCTCGGACGGAGCGGAGCTGTGCAAGGCTCCTGTCTCCCACTTCTCAGAGCCCCCCAAAGAGGGATGGGAAGGAGCGCGGCAGCGTACCGGGAGAACACCATGTGCCCAGGCTCTAGGCCCTCCGGTACCTCAACCTGTGTGTTCCCCCATGGGTGAACAGGGAGACTGCCGGAGGTCCCCGACTGGGACCTACCTTATCTTCATACGCCATTACGTAAGCTATGAGAATGCTGTGATGTGCAAGCAAAGCGTGTGATACCTCCGAGCACACTAAGTTTAAAACTGAGGGTCTTCCCTGCGGTAGGGGTTTATATGCGGAGGGGGCGGTGTCTACAAACTTGTAGTACCTAGTGTGGCCTCCGGAGGGCAGTGCCCTAAACCCCATTGTCTGGGTCTCCCATTATGATGATCAGAAAATTCTCTTTTTCGCTCCATTGGGAGACCCAGACATTGGGATGTCCAAAAGCTATCCCTGGGCGGGAAAAGACCCAAGCATGGCAGTAACATCATAAGTGAGCGACCGCCGCCTGAAGGATCCGTCTGCCCACAGTAGCGTCTGCCGACGCAAACGAATGAACCTGATAATGTTTTTTAAAGGTGTGCAGGCTGGACCAAGTGGCCGCCTGACACACCTGTTGTGCCGTGGCCTGATGACGCAAGGCCCACGAGGCACCCACAGCTCTTGTGGAATGCGCCTTAATACCCGCAGGCAAAGGCGTACCAGAGGAAAGGTAAGCTTCCTGGATAGGAGCCTTGATCCACCGGGCCAAGGAGGACGTGGAAGCCGGCTCACCTTTCTTCTGACCTGTCGTAAGAACGAACAAGGCATCCGCACGGTGAAAAGAAGCCGTGCGGGAGACATAAATCCTGACAGCCCTGACCAAGTCCAAAGTATGGAGAGACTTCTCATACTGGTGAACAGGATTAGGACAAAAGGACGGCAGAACAATGTCTTGATTCAGGTGAAACGGAGAAAGCACCTTGGGTAAGAACTCTGCCACAGGTCGAAGCACCACCTTATCCTGGTGAATCACCAGGAATGGAGACTTGCAAGACAGGGCTGCCAGCTCTGAAACCCTTCGAAGAGAGGAAATGGCGACCAGAAAGGCAACCTTCTGGGAAAGTCTGGAGAGGGACACCTCTCTTAAAGGTTCGAAAGGCGGCTTTTGTAAGGCCGCAAGCACCAGATTAAGGTCCCAGGGGTCCAAGGGACGCCTGTAGGGCGGAATAATGTGACTCGCCCCTTGAACAAACGTCTTTACCTGAGGAAGGTTAGCCAGACGTTTGCTAAACAGCACAGAAAGTGCCGAGATCTGGCCCTTGATGGAGCTGAGAGCCAAACCCTTAGCGAACCCTGATTGACGGAAAGCAAGAAGGGTTGGGAGAGAAAAAGGCCAGGGAGAACTTCCGTGGAGACGACACCAGGAGAAGAAGATCTTCCAAACCCTGCGGTAAATCCTTGCCGAAGCAGGTTTCCTGGCTTGTCTCATGGTTGCGGCAACTTCAGAGGAAAAACCACGAGATGTCAGCAACCAGTCTTCAAGTGCCACAAAGTCAGGCTGAGGGCCGCTGAATTGTGGTGGAAGAACGGACCTTGCGACAAGAGGTCTGGCCGGGCCGGGAGCCTCCAAGGATCCCCCGCCGAGAGCTGTAACAGGTCCGGATACCAAGCCCTCCTGGGCCAGTCCGGAGCGACGAGCAGGGCCCGTCGACATACCGCCCTGAGCTTCCGCAGAACCTTGGGCAACAGAGGCAAAGGAGGAAACACGTAGGGGAGACGAAACTGGGACCAATCCTGGACCAGAGCGTCTGCCCCTACCGCCTTGCAGTCTCGAGAGCGAGACATGAAGATCGGAACCTGATGATTCAACCGGGAGGCCATCAGATCCACGTTCGCAGTTCCGTATCTGTCGCAGATGTGCCGAAACACGTCCGGGTGAAGAGCCCAGTCGCCCGCATCCATACCTTGCCGACTTAGATAGTCGGCCTCCCAATTGTCCATTCCGGGGATGTGGACCGCCGAGATGGACGAGTCGTTGTCCTCGACCCACTGCAATATCCGCTGGACCTCCGCTAAGGCTTGAGGGCTGCGAGTGCCTCCCTGGTGGTTTATATACGATACTGCGGTTGCGTTGTCGGACTGAATCCGAATACGATTCCCCACCAGGAACCTCTGAAAAGCCAGAAGAGACAGGTAAATGGCCCGAATTTCTAGGACATTGATCTGAAGGGAGGATTCCCGTTCCGCCAATGAGCCCTGAGCCCTGTGGTGAAGAATCACGGCTCCACAGCCCAAGAGGCTGGCGTCCGTGGTCACCACCAACCAAGAGGGGGGCAGAAAACATCTGCCTCGAGACAGCGACGTGGGACGGCAACCACCAATGGAGAAAATCATTCGTTGATGGAGATAGAGGAATGCACCGTTCGAAAGAAGCCAGATTCTTGTCCCATCCGCGCAGGATCTGCAACTGCAGTGGACGCAGGTGAAATTGCGCGAAGGGAACTGCCTCCATGGACGCCACCATTTTCCCCAGCACGTGCATCAGACGCCTGATGGAAACAGAGTCTGATTGCAAGAGAAACTGAACCTCTTCCTGAATCGACACTTGCTTGTGGAACGGCAGAATAACCAGGGCCTGAGCCGTGTGAAACTCCATGCCCAGATAAGTGATCATCTGAGCAGGGAGGAGAACAGACTTCGGTACGTTGATCAACCAACCGAAGCGCTGGAGAGTGTCCAGAGTAACTGAGAGACTCAGTTGACACAGTTCCGCAGAGGGAGCTCTGACCAACAGATCGTCCAAGTATGGCGTTATTGCATGGCCCTGAGAATGCAGAACAGCCACCATGGCGGCCATCACTTTGGTGAAAATCCTCGGAGCAGAGGCAAGGCCGAAGGGCAGAGCCACAAACTGAAAGTGCTCCTCCACCACTGCGAATCTCAGCCAGCGTTGATGAGCAGGAGCGATGGGAACGTGTAGATAGGCATCCTTGACATCCACTGAAGCTAGAAAGTCCCTTGAGACAGTGAAGCGATCACAGACCGCAGAGACTCCATTCGGAATGGCCTGACCTTCATGTGCCGGTTGAAAAGCTTGAGATCCAATACCGGCCTCACCGAGCCGTCCTTCTTGGGAACTGTGAAGAGGTTCGAATAGAACCCCTGGAAACACTCCCCAGAGGGAACCTGGACCACGACCTCGTTCTGCCTCAAGGCGTCCAACGCCCGACGAAAGGCCAAAGCCCTTGCCGGCGGGGGCGAAGAGAGGCAAAACCGAGTCGGAGGACGCGAGGACAGCTCTATCCTGTGGGAGATGACATCCACTACCCATCGGTCCGAGACATGACTGCTCCAGACGTCTCCAAAGTGGGAGAGCCTGCCACCGACCGAGGATGCTGCTGGGAGAGATGGCGAGTCATGAAGAGGCAGCCTTGGTGGCTGAGGCGCCGGCAGGCTTCTTCTGCTGAGACCTAGATCTCCACGTCCGATTTGACTTCTGCTCCTTATCTGAATGGGAAGAGGAGGAGGAAGCGGACTTCAAGGAGGGACGAAAGGACCGAAACTTGGCGTGCAACTGATGTTGGCCAGACTTCTGCACCTTCGACTGGGGCAAGGAGGTGGATTTCCCACCTGTAGATTTCCCACCTGTAGATTCCTTTATGAGATCGTCCAGCTACTCTCCAAAAAGCCTGCAAAGGGAAGGCCCTGGAGAAACTTCTTGGAAGTGGCATCAGCCTTCCAGTCCCGCAGCCACAGCATCCTACGGGCTGCCAGCGAATTAGCCGAGGCAACAGCAGTACGGCTGGCAGATTCCATAATCGCCGACCTAGTGTAGTCAGTGAACGCAGAGGCTTGAGACGAAAGGGTGGTCACCTCGAGAATATCCTGAGCTACAACATTTAGTTCTGCCAAGCAGGCAGAAACTGCCTGCAGGGCCCAAACTGCCGCGAAAGCCGGAGCAAAGGAGGCTCCCGTGGCTTCATATACAGTGCCTACAAGTAGTCTTCAACCCCCTGCAGATTTAGGTGGTTTGATAAGATGCAAATAAGTTAGAGCCTTCAAACTGCAAACGAGAGTAGGATTTATTAACAGAAGCATAAATCTTACAAACCAAAAAGTTATGTTGCTCAGTTGAATTTTAATAAATTTTAAACATAAAAGTGTGGGTCAATTATTATTCAACCCCTAGGTTTAATATTTTGTGGAATAACCCTTGTTTGCAATTACAGCTAATAATCGTCTTTTATAAGACCGGATCAGGCCGGCACAGGTCTCTGGAGTTATCTTGGCCCACTCCTCCATGCAGATCTTCTCCAAGTTATCTAGGTTCTTTGGGTGTCTCATGTGGACTTTAATCTTGAGCTCCTTCCACAAGTTTTCAATTGGGTTAAGGTCAGGAGACTGACTAGGCCACTCCATCACCTTGATTTTTTCCCTCTTGAACCAGGCCTTGGTTTTCTTGGCTGTGTGCTTTGGGTCGTTGTCTTGTTGGAAGATGAAATTACGACCCATCTTAAGATCCTAGATGGAGGAGAGGAGGTTCTTGGCCAAAATCTCCAGGTAGGCTGTACTATCCATCTTCCCATGGATGCGGACCAGATGGGCAGGCCCCTTGGCTGAGAAACAGCCCCACAGCATGATGCTGCCATCACCATGCTTGACTGTAGGGATGGTATTCTTGGGGTCGTATGCAGTGCCATCCAGTCTCCAAACGTCACGTGTGTGGTTGGCACCAAAGATCTCGATCTTGGTCTCATCAGATCATAGAACCTTGAACCAGTCTGTCTCAGAGTCCTCCAAGTGATCATGAGCAAACTGTAGACGAGCCTTGACATGACGCTTTGAAAGTAAAGGTACCTTACAGGCTCGTCTGGAACGGAAACCATTGCAGTGGAGTACGTTACTTATGGTATTGACTGAAACCAATGTCCCCACTGCCATGAGATCTTCCCGAAGCTCCTTCCTTGTTGTCCTTGGGTTAGCCTTGACTCTTCGGACAAGCCTGGCCTCGGCACGGAAACAACCTTTCAAAGGCTGTCCAGGCCGTGGAAGGCTAACAGTAGTTCCATAAGCCTTCCACTTCCGGATGATGCTCCCAACAGTGGAGACAGGTAGGCCCAACTCCTTGGAAGGGGTTTTGTACCCCTTGCCAGCCTTGTGACCCTCCACGATCTTGTCTCTGATGGCCTTGGAATGCTCCTTTGTCTTTCCCATGTTGACCATGTATGAGTGCTGTTCACAAGTTTGGGGAGGGTCTTAAATAGTCAGAAAAGGCTGGCAAAAGAGATAATTAATCCACACATGTGAAGCTCATTGTTCTTTGTGCCTGAACTACTTCTTAATACTTTAGGGGGACTAAACAGAATGCTGGTGGTTTTAGGGGTTGAATAATAAATGACCCTCTGAATGAACTTTTAACGCTTTATATAAAAAAAAAAAAAAAAAAAAAAATCTTTTTGGCTGCGGTGCATTTCCCACTTCCAGGCTGATCTACAGTCCAAATGTCACAATGCCAAGTTAATTCCGCAGGTGTCAACCAGCTAAATCTGCAGGGGGTTGAAGACTACTTGTAGGCACTGTATTGACTTCTGCAGAAGTTCGATCTGCCTGTCAGTGGGATCCTTCAGAGAGGAACCATCCGCAACGGACATAACCGTTTTGGCCGACAGTCGAGAGACTGGGGGGTCCACCCTAGGAGAAACCGACCAACCCTTCACTACGTCAGGAGGAAAAGGATAACGGGTATCCTGCTTCCTGGAAAACCGTTTATCAGGACAAGCCCTAGGAGCCTGAACAGTGGATCTGAAGTTCGAGTGATCGAAGAATGAAACCCGAGACCTGGACGGAGGAAGGAACTGATAAAGTTCCTCCGAGAGCGACGTGTCCACCGTGGGAGGGGGAGCAGTCAGATCCAACACGGTATTAAAGGAGGACACTAAGTCATCCACCAAGGAATCCTCTTCCAAGGACTCGACCGGAGATCTCACAGAATCCTGCCTATCCTCGCCCTCAAGCTGAGAGCCCTCAGCATGAGACTCCGTGTGACGCGAGGAAGCAGGAGAGATTGCTCTGCGTGGCCGTTTGGGGGGCCGGGGAGAGGGCGGCAGAGGGACCGGGGGTACTTTCCCGGTGACTAGCCTGTAAAGACTCCTGCAGGACTCTGGTTAGAGCAGTCACAGACTGGGAAAAAAAAAAAAAAAAGAGTCAGAAAAGGACTTAGTGAAAGCTACAGCCCAAGGAGGTGGCACTGCCGGGTCCCCCTGGCTAGGGAAAGGCTCCGAAGCTGCAGAGCTGGGGGGAGCCCCATGATCCACCTCAGACACATGTGAAGTGCAGGCTGAGCAATGAGGAAAGACAGACCCAGCAGGCAGCGCAACCTTGCAAGCAGTGCAAGAAGAATAGAATGTCTGCACCTTAGGGGCTTTGCTCCTGGTGAAAGACATGTCGCCTCCAAGCAGTAACCTCAGAGAGGGAATACACTAGAGGGGGACCCAGGGAGAGGGAGACACCACCAGAGAAACTGGGGTGACCTACCAGCCTGACAGAGTGGATTGTGTGCCCTCCGGAAGCCGCGCTCCCTCCTAGCAGCCACAGGGACCCGAGGAGAATACCGAGTGTATCCCCCTGCCCAGGAAAAAGATGGCCGCCGGAGCCGAGTGAGGGGGCGGAGCCAACGAGGGGCGGGAATCCGGAGGGCAATCCTAACATGCTTAGGAGGCTGCCACCTCAAAGAGATGGGAGAGGCCGACGCTCCCGGACCGCCCACCAAGGCCGCCGAGCCCGCCTCCAGTGGAGCCCGGGCTCCAGGCTCCAAACTAGGCCGCAATGAAGCCGGGGCATCAATTTAGACGGCCAGCCGGGAGCACCCGAGGGCGGTACACTTTGAAGCCCCGCGAAACTCACGGCGCTGCACGGACAGGCCGCCAGGGACCGGGGAAGACCCACCAGGGGCCCCCACAGTGAAAGGGCCGAGCAGCAGCCGCAGTACAGACCCCCAATGCACTAGGTGCAGGGGGCCAGGGGAGCCATGACGAACACCTGAATAAACAGGGCCCAGGGAACACCCCAGGTGCTTGGACCGGGCTGCCGCCGCAGCATAACCCCCAGAGTACCTTTAGGTGCAGGGGGCCGAGCCCTGAGGTCCACAACTCCAGCCTACAGGATTCAAAGGGGCTGTGGATGGAGTCAGAGCTCCAGATGTCCTGGAAGCCCATAACGATCCCACTTCTCCAGAGCCCCGAGGGGATGGAGAAGGAAAAAACAGCATGAGGGCTCCAGCCCGTTGCACCCCAAGGGTACCTCAACCGCCTCTGCCCAAGGTTGAGGAAGGAGACATGCTGGGGACCCTATGGATCCTCTTTGCTTCCATCCAACACTCTCCAAGGAGAGCGAGTAAGACTAAGTGAGAATGCATGAGTGCAGAGTGTGCCTCCTCCAACACAAAGCAAAGAACTGATGGGATTCCTCCTGGAGGGGGTGTATAGGCAGTAGGGGAGGAGTTACACTTTTCAGTGTAATACTTTGTGTGTCCTCCGGAGGCGGAAGCTATACACCCAATGTCTGGGTCTCCCAATGGAGCGAAAAAGAAATGATCATTTTTTTTCCTAATAGTTTAAAAATATAAATCTCAAAATTATGATATGCATTTATATTCAGCACCCTTGTGGTCTAAGCCCCGTAAATAAAATCCATAGCTGTGGTGACCCTTAAATATTTCCAGACACAGATTGTTTAGCCTCCGGAAGTCACCTCATTAGGATATAGAGCCCACCGGTGTGTAATTTATTCTCAGTATAATTACAGATGTTCTGTAAAGCTTCAGAGGTTTTTTGAGAATATTAGGGATCAAACAGCATCATGAACACCAAGGAACACACCGGACAGGTCAGGGATAAAGTTGTGGAGAAAAGTAAAGCAAGGTTAGGTTATAAAAATAGCCCAAGCTCTGAACATATCATTAAGCACTACTCAATTCATCATCCAAAAATGGAAGGACTATAGCTTAACTTCAAACCAACCAAGACTTGGCAGTCAACCTAGACTCACACCCCAAGGAGGAGAGCACTAATTATGGAAGCAGCAAAGAGACCCTTGGTCACTCTGTTGAAGCTGCAGAGATCCACAACTCAGGTGTGAGATTCTGTCCCTAGGACAATTATTAGTCAAACTCCACAAATCTGTCCTTTATGGCAGAGTGACAAGAAGGAAGACTTTTTTTTAAAACAAGTCACAAGACGTCCTGTTTGCAGTTCGTAAAAAGCCATGTAGAGGACACAGCGAGAATGTGAACGAAAGTGCTGTGGTCAGATGAGACGACAGCATTTTGCATTTAGTCCAAAAAGTATGTGTGGCAGAATACTAACACTGCAACACACACTGAAAACAGGATTCCCACCATTTGGGTGCTGGCGCCGTCGGCGTGGACCGGGGGGGGGGCTGGTGCTGGCTGCCGTCGGTGAGGAGCGGTTGTTGCTGATGCGGCTCTCCTACCTGCGCTGCTGAGCGGGTATATGCATTCCTGGGAGCCAGGACGGCAGAGGAGAGGAGGGGCGGGATCAGGCAAGGGAAGCAGGAAGCCTGACCCTCCTCTCCTCTGACATCGAGTTGCGGGGGTCGGCTGGGGGCCCCCCTGCAGGCTTGAGGGGCCCCCTAGCCAGTCGGGGCCCTGGTGCAGCTGAACTAGCTGCACCACGGTAGGTCCGCCCCTGCTCCTTCGTGTGTACTTAGTGTCTGGTTACATGCAACATGATGAGCACTTCCCCTGACCCCCCCCCCCCCCCGTATGTTTGATGATGTGTGCAACAAAGTCTCCAATGCAAGTGAGACCGCAGCATTAGCTGAGCCTGCCATAATGTAGATGGGAGAATCTCCATTTCTGCTGTATAGTAACAATATAAGATTTACAGAATCACAATCAGAGCGTTTTCTATGCAGAATGTGGAGCATCACAGGATTGATGAAGCTCTTTGCTATAATATAGTGCAAGTCATAATCTGTACAACACAATAATATACAAAGATACTTAATGTTTCTACTACAAATAATCTACATTACCGGTCAAAATATTTGAGGTCACCCAGACAATTTTGTGTTTTCAATGAAAACTCATACTTTTATTTATCAAATGAGTTGCAAAATGAATAGAAAATATAGTCCAGACATTGACAAGGTTAGAAATAAAGAGAATTTTGTTTACGTACCGTAAATTCTTTTTTCTTGAATCATCAATGGGAGACCCAGACAATGGGGTTTAGGGCACTGCCCTCCGGAGGCCACACTAGGTACTACAAGAACTGTAGACACCGCCCCCTCCGCTTATAAACCCCTACCGCAGGGAACATCCTCAGTTTGGTCCATAAGCTGCGAGGAGACAACAGAAAACCACACCCGAAACCTCGGGAAGACACCGTAAACAGACGGGTCAACAACCCGGATAAACTGCCCCAACAGGGGACAGATCAACCGTAACATACAACGGAACACTGGGTGGGTGCTGGGTCTCCCATTGATGATTCAAGAAAAAAGAATTTACGGTACGTAAACAAAATTCTCTTTTTTCTGATCATCATAATGGGAGACCCAGACAATGGGGATGTCCTAAAGCAATACCCCAGGGCGGGAAAAAGTTCCTCAAAAGACGTTTGCATACGCGGTCCCCGTCAAAGGTGGGCAACCGCCGCCTGGAGGACCCGCCTGCCCAAACTTGCATCCGCAGAGGCATGGGCATGCACCATATAATGCTTAGAGAAGGTGTGCAGGCTAGACCAAGTGGCCGCCTGACACACCTGCAGAGCAGAGGCGCGATGTCGCAAGGCCCAGGAGGCACCGACAGCTCTTGTCGAGTGTGCCTTCAAGCCTACCGGGAGAGGCAAACCAGAAGACCGGTAAGCCTCTTGAATGGGTGCCTTGATCCATCTGGCCAAGGTAGATTTTGACGCCGCTGACCCCTTACAGCGACCTGCCGTAAGTACGAACAAGGAGTCCGAACTCCGGAAGGAGGCAGTTCTGGACACATAAATGCGTACAGCCCGTACGAGGTCCAGAGTATGGAGGTCGCGCTCAATCTGATGAACAGGAGCGGGACAAAATGATGGGAGCACAATCTCCTGGTTCAAATGAAAAGTGGAAACCACTTTTGGCAGGAATTCCGCCCGCGGGCGTAACACCACTTTGTCTTGGTGAACCACCAGAAAGGGTGACTTGCACGATAGTGCCGCCAGTTCAGAGACCCGTCTCAGGGACGTAATAGCCACCAGAAAAGCCACTTTCTGTGACAAGTAAGAAAGAGAGACTTCTCTCAATGGCTCAAAAGGTGGTTTCTGCAAAGCCGCCAAGACCATGTTGAGATCCCAAGGGTCCAGAGGCCGCCTATACGGCGGAACCACTCGAGACACCCCTTGGAGAAATTGACGAACCTTTGGGAGGAGCGCCAAGCGCCTGTCGAACAATACAGACAGCGCTGATACCTGACCCTTCAGAGAACTGAGGGAAAGGCCCAACTCCAAACCTGACTGCAAAAAGGCCAATAGGGTCGGGATCGACAAGGGCCAAGGTACATGTCCCCCAGAGGAGCACCAGGCGAAAAAGACTTTCCACGTTCTGTGGTAAATCTTCCGTGACGTGGGCCGTCTAGCTCTGTTCATGGTGGAAACAACCGCAGGAGAGAAACCCCTGGATGTTAAGAGCCAGGCCTCAAGAGCCATGCAGTCAATCTGAGGGCCCTGGAATTGGGGCGGAAGAAGGGGCCCTGCGCGAGAAGATCTGCGCGGTCTGGAAGAGCCCACCGGTGTCCGCCGGACAGTTGCCACAGATCCGGATACCAGGACCTCCTCGGCCAATCCGGAGCCACTAGAATGGCTGTGTGACATTCCGTCTTGATTTTCCACAGGACCTTGGGCATCAGCGCCAGGGGCGGGAAAACATATGGCAGGCGAAAATCTGACCAACTCAGGACTAGAGCATCTGCCCCCAGAGACTGAGGGTCCCACGATCTCGCCATGTATTGTGGCACCTGATGATTCAGCCGGGAGGCCATCAGATCCACATCCGGGGTCCCCCATCTGATGCAGATGTCCCGGAAGACGTCCGGACGGAGAGACCATTCTCCGGCGTCCATCCCCTGTCGGCTCAGGTAATCTGCCTCCCAATTCTCGACACCTGGGATGTAGACTGCGGAAATCAAGCAGTTGTTGGCTTCCACCCATGATAGAATGCGGTGGACTTCCGCTAGAGCCTGTGCACTCCTGGTTCCTCCTTGGTGATTTATATAGGCGACAGTCGTCGCATTGTCGGACTGAACCCGAATCGGTTGTCCGGATAGGAACACCCGAAAGGCCAGGAGTGCCAGATAGACCGCCCTGAGCTCCAGCACGTTGATCTGTAACGTCGTCTCTGCACGTGTCCAGAGACCTTGAGCTCTGTGGTGTAAGAACACCGCGCCCCAGCCCTTCAGGCTGGCGTCGGTGGTCACCACTAACCACGATGGCTTCAGGAAGGATCGTCCCTTTGATAAGTGACTCGGCTGAAGCCACCACTGCAGAGCATCCCTGGCCGGCTGGGAGAGGACCACCAGCTGATTCAGAGAGGACGTCCTCTTGTCCCACCTCTGGAGGATTTCCAGTTGCAGAGGACGGAGACGAAACTGTGCGAAGGGCACCGCCTCTATTGCTGCCACCATGCGTCCCACCATCTTCATCAATACCCGTAGGGATGAATGAGGGGATTCGAGGAGATCGCGTACTCCCGACTGGATGGCCAGTTGTTTGGCTCGTGGTAGGGACACTAGAGCAGAGTCCGTGTGGAATTCCATGCCCAGGTACGTCAGTGACTGGGTTGGAACCAGGGTGGACTTCTGGATGTTGAGAAGCCACCCGAACTGCTCCAGAGACTGCATGGTCGCCTGCAGGCTTCGCTGACACAGGTGTTCCGATGGCGCTCTGACCAGTAGGTCGTCCAAATAAGGAATGACGGCGTGTCCCTGCGCATGCAGTAAGGCCATCATTGATGCCATCACTTTCGTGAACACCCGGGGAGCCGAGGCCAACCCGAAGGGCAGCGCCACGAATTGGAAGTGCTCCTCCCCCACCGCGAATCTCAACCATCGTTGATGAGACGGTGCAATGGGTATGTGAAGGTAAGCGTCGCGGATGTCTATGGACGCTAGGAAGTCGCCCTGCGACACAGCCGCGATCACGGAGCGCAGGGATTCCATGCGGAACTTCCGAACCAACACATGGCGGTTGAACAGCTTGAGGTCCAGAACCGGGCGGAAGGAGCCGTCCTTCTTCGGGACGATAAAGAGGTTGGAGTAGAAACCCCTGAACCTCTCCCCAGTGGGCACTGGAACCACCACTCCGTCTCTGCGGAGTCCCTCCAAGACCAGATAAAAAGCCTGAGCCTTTTCTGGAGATGGGACAGACCGATGGAATCGGTGTGTGGGTTGTGATGACAGCTCTATCCTGTATCCTCTTGAGACTACGTCTCGAACCCACTGATCTTGGATGTGGAGTCGCCATTTGTCTTGAAATTGAGACAGGCGACCCCCAACCTGTGGGGAGGCAGGAAGAGAGAGCGAGTCATGCGGAGGTGGGTTTGGGAGCGGCAGCTGTTGTACCTGCCGACTTCTTCTGGCGACTCTTGGGGCGCCATTGCTGAGCAGGCTTGGCCCCACGGTCCGCACGAGCGGAAGACGCTGACGGCTGTGAGCTGGTACGAAAGGACCACTGTTTAGGGTTCCTTTTCACAGTATACCTAGGCTTAGGTCTGTTCTGTGGAATCTTGGACTCCGTAGAGTCTTTGATCAACTTGTCCAGCTCGGCACCAAACAGCCTGTCACCAGAGAAAGGAAGATTCTGCAGAATCTTCTTTGACGTGGCATCTGAGTCCCATAGACGCAGCCACAACAATCTGCGGATCGCTATCGCATTGGCCGAAGCCACAGCTGAGCGAGTGGCAGTCTCCAGGGACGCCGTCCTAGCATAATCTGCATAGGCCTTTGCCCTCTCTGTAAGTGCCAGGACTTCAGAGTTAAAACCTGCCAGGTCAGCAATCCCATCCAGACAGGATGTGATCGCCTGGAGAGTCCAGACCGCAGCAAAACTCGGGGCAAATGACGACCCCACAGCCTCATAAGACGACTTGGCGAGTTGTTCGACCTGTCTGTCTGTCGCATCCTTCAGTGAGGAGCTATCAGAGGCAGAGAATAGGGAGCGTGCAGCAATCCTGGTCATGGAAGCGTCCACTTTCGGGGACTGCGACCACTCCTGAAGCACCTCCTGAGGAAAGGGGAAGCGGTTGTCCTTGGATTTGCGGACATAACGCCGTCCAGGGTGTACCCTGGGAGCTCTAACCACCCTTTCAAAGTTAGTGTGGTCCAAAAAGGAACCACAAGGTCTAGCCTCAGGTCGTAACCACTGGTAGACCTCCTTCGGGTGAACGGCTGTCTCCTGAGGGGGTAACCCGAGACGTAAAGTCTCGTTGATGGAAGACACCAGATCCTCCACCCCTTCAGCTGGTTCAGACACCGACCCGAGAGTTGAACCCCCATCATCCTCGTCACCGTCAGAGTGACGCTCCTCCTCAGAGAGGATCTGGAGCTCGGGTGAATCATCACGGCGAGCCCGCTTAAGGGGTCTCACGGTGGAAGATGGAGACACCCGGGGGTAGCTTGAAGGAGTAGCTGGAGCATCCAGTCTCCTTGTTAGTGCCTCCAGGGATTGCGACATGGAGGACAATTGGGACAACAGAGAGGCATTAATCTCGCTTTGTTTTTCCCATGGCCCTGGGATCACCTGAACCTCAGGGTAAAGCACCGGAGCTGCTGACTCAGCAGTGACAGTCCGGGCGTCTGGGCGTCCGCAATTATTGCAGGACCCCTCCACCAATGTCCCTTTGCATGTAGCACAGACAGGTGTGGTACTGGCCGCCTTAGCAGCGCCTTTCTTCCCTGAGGACATACCCACGGCAGGGGAATATCAAACAGGAGAAATTTCACCGGAAACCGGTGGCTTACCGACCGCTGTACAGCGGTGGTGAAGGGAGCGGTGTGTGTGTGACCTCCGCGAGGAAAGAAGACCTGGTCTCCCCTGGAGTGCAGCAGAGCAGCCTCCAACGATCCCAGCAGGAAAGTGAGGGGAAAAGATGGCCGCCGCTGTAGAAACAGAGGGCGGGGCCGAAACACGCGGGAAGCACACACACACGCCCATCCAGGTCACATGGGCCGCTCCACATCTCTCCCGGCCGCCATTACAATAATGTAAGCGCCGGAGCCCGCAGCGCGGGAGGTAGTAAACATAAATACCCGGGCTCACAGACAAAGTCTGAAGCCCACAGCCGCAGCCCCTGTGTCACACAGGGCGGTCAGCCAGGGTGACCCCAGCACAGGGTACACCGCCAGAGCCGCGGACCCTAAGGCAACGCGCGGTCTGAGTGTCATGAACACATCAGTGTCAGACACTACCCCCAGGCACACCGGAGACACCGGAGTATCTCAGTGCCTGTCCGGTCTGTAAGCACCATATCATGGGAGGCCTCGGACGGGGGTTCAGCACCAGTCCGGTCTGTAAGCACCATTTAGGGAGGCCTCGGACTGGGCTGGCTCTAGTCCGGTCTGTAAGCACCATTTAGGGAGGCCTCGGACAGAGCTGACTCCAGTCCGGTCTGTAAGCACCATTTAGGGAGGCCTCGGACGGAGCGGAGCTGTGCAAGGCTCCTATCTCCCACTTCTCAGAGCCCCCAGGAGGGATGGGAAGGAGCACGGCAGCGTACCGGGAGACACAGTGTGCCCAGGCACTAGGCCCTCCGGTACCTCGACCTGCATGTTCCCCGAAGGTGAACAGGGAGACTGCCGGAGGTCCCTGACTGGGACCTTCTTTACCTTGTCTTCATACGCCATCACGTAAGCTGTGAGAATGCAATGAAGTGCAAGCAAAGCGTGTGGTACCTCCGAGCACACTAAGTTTAAAACTGAGGATGTTCCCTGCGGTAGGGGTTTATAAGCGGAGGGGGCGGTGTCTACAGTTCTTGTAGTACCTAGTGTGGCCTCCGGAGGGCAGTGCCCTAAACCCCATTGTCTGGGTCTCCCATTATGATGATCAGAAAAATGATTTTTATTTGAAATAATTTCTCCTTCTAACTTTGCTTTAGTTAAAGAATGCTCCTTTGCAGCAATTCCAGCATTGCAGACCTTTGTCTTCTGTTAATTTGCTGAGGTAACCTGGAGAAATTTCCCCCCATGCTTCCTGAAGTCCCTCACACAAGTTGAATTGGCTTGATGGGCACTTTGTGCGTACCATACGGTCAAACTGCTTCCACAACGGCTCAATGGGGTTGAGATCTTGTGACTGCGCTGCCACTTCATTATAGATAGGAAAGAAGCAGCCAGCTGGTATTCTAAATAGTTCATGCATAATTTGGAGGTGCGCTTTGGATCATTGTCCTATTGTAGGATGAAATTGGCTCCAATCAAGCGCTGTCCACAGGATATGGCATGGCGTTGCAAAATGGAGTGATAGCCTTCCTTATTCTAAATCCCTTTTACCTTGTACAAATCTCCCACTTTACCAGAACCATAGCAACCCAGACCATCACATTACCTTCACCATGATTGACAGATGGCATCAGGCCTCTTCCAGCATCTTTTCAATTGTTCTGCGTCTCACGAATGTTCTTTTGTGTGATCCAAACACCTCAAACTTTGATTCGTCTGTCCATAAAACTTTTTTCAATCTTCCTCTTTCCAATGTCTGTGTTCTTTTGCCCATATTAATACTTTCCTTTTATTAGCCAGTCTCAGATGTGGCTTTTTCTTTGCCACTCTGTCCTGAAGGCCAGCATCCCGGAGTCGCCTCTTCACTGTAGACATTGACACTGGCATTTGGCCGATACTATTTAATGAAGCTGCCAGATGAGGAGCTGTGAGCCGTCGATTTGTCAAACTAGAGACTCTAATGTACTTGTCTTGTTGCTCAGTTGTGCAGCGGGGCCTCCCACTTCTCTTTCTACTTTGGTAAGAGCCTGTTTGTGCTCTCCTCTGAAGGGAGTAGTACACGCCATTGTAGGAAATCTTCAGTTTCTTAGTAATCTCTTGCATGGAATAGCCTTCATTTCTAAGAACAAGAATAGACTATCGAGTTTCACATGAAAGTTCTCTTTTTCTGGGCATTTTGAGAGTTTCAGTATATAACAAATAAATGTAAAATGTAATGCTCCAGATTCTCTACTAGCTCAAAGGAAAGTTAATTTTATAGCTTCTCTAATGAGCCAAACTGTTTGCAGCTGTGCTAACATAGTTGTACAAGAGTTTTATAATGTTTATTACACATCCATTAGCCTTCTTACACAGTTAGCAAACACAATGTACCATTAAAATCCAGGAATGATGGTTGTTGGAAATGGGCCTTTATACATCTATGTAGAGATTGCATTAAAACCCAGACATTTGCAGCTATAATAGTCATTTACCACAATGTATATAGTGTATTTCTGATTCATTTAATGTTAGCTTCATAAAAAAAATTAAAAAAAATGTGCTTTTCTTTCAAAAATAAGGACATTTCTAAATGACCCCAAACTTTTGAACGGTAGTGTATGTATAGGGTAGTATGTGCAATAATGAAAACGGTGGCCATGATCCCTGTACAAGTCACTTACCTGATAATCCAACATGCTGAAATCAGGAAAACACTGAAGGATACGAGTCTCAAAGAAGTATGGGAAGATCCAGAACATGGGCAGCTCTCCAGACACGGCTGAAACAAAGACACAGTGCTGTTTATCAGCCCTAGAAACTGTGCGATCATTGCTCCAGAAAACAGACACCATTTATTATTACATTTCACCTTTGTCTAATTTTTTATCCTTTTTGCCTTTATTAATGTTGATTTTATATGTGTTTGCCTATTTTCTTTCGTATAATGTTTGTCATTGTGGCACAATTTGGTGTTTCCAGATGTTTATGACCAATTCATTTATTGCGTCTCTTTAAAAATGTACTATTTTTGGGGGACAATTTACTCTATTCTCCCTTCCTTAATTGATCTTATGTACGCCTGGAAATTTTGCACAAATTTATCATCATCTTACTTTTTTTTTTTATAAAATGTCACATAAAAAGATTAAAACCAAAAAATAAAAAGTATTTTGGATTGTGTGCCAAATTCATGAACCACATGTGCCATTTTGAAGAATTTGGCACTAAAAACGTTAATGTAAAAATGTTTTTTTTTTTTTTTAAATTAAAAAAAATGTGCAAATGATGAATGAAGTCCTATGTCCAGCAGGGACATCATTTGGTGGTGGCACCTGTCACTTCCCAATCTTACGTAAAGGCTGTTTAGCGAGTAAATTCCTTAATAAAGTATTTCCAATTACTAAAGTCTTTTTAACCAATCATTATTAAAGCAGTAAAAAACGGGACGTTTTTACATTCATGGCCTTACAGCCGCAAAGCAGGAGGGAACGTTAAAGACTAAATCTGTTATCTCCTCCAATATTGTCCACTATAGGGAGGTCAGTGGTTCTCATATACCCTCCACCATAGCTAAAGTTATATCAGAGACTGAGGACTAGACATAGTGTGCCCTCCAGTGGACAAATGTGTGCATTGCATTAATGTCTATCAGGAACTCTATTAACCTTCCTAGCGGTATTCACTGCGGTCGCGGCAGATGCGGTGAATAAAACCGCATCTGCCGCACTTGCCGCCGCACTTGCGGCGCGGTTGTGGTAATCGCCATAGTAAGTATAGGGGGACTTGCGGCAGATGCGGCAAGTGCGGTTTTGCACTTGCGGCAGGTGCGGCCGCGAAAAAAAATGCACTTGCCGCACCTGCCGCAAGTGCAAAACCGCACTTGCCGCATCTGCCGCAATCCCCCTATACTTACTATGGCGATTACCGCAACCGCGCTGCAACCGCGCCGGCTATGCGGCAAGTGCGGCAGATGCGTTTTTTTCACTGCATCTGCCGCGACCGCGGGTAAGCCCGCTTTTAGCACAAAATTCCTGACCTAATCATACGCCAGGAGGTTAAAGACCCCTTAAAGGGAATCTGTCAGAAGGTTTTTGCTATGCACTCTGAAAGTAGCATTATAATGTAGGGGCAGAGAGCCCAATATCAGCGATGTGACACTTACTAGGCTGTTTACTTTTAATAAAATCACTGGGTTTATCAGCAGGGGATTATCACTAGGGGACTACTTGGCCTCACCAGTGATTGGCAGCTTGTTATCTATACACATTGTACACAAAGATGCCACTCAGTGGTGTGGCTGGATTATACAGAGATCAGCATTCAGAGAACTGCTGGATGTGCAGCAGATAAACTAGTTTTTTTTATCTAAACTGCAACACCCAGTGAAGTGATACATTGCTGGAGTCAAGGTCTCTGCCCCTGCATCATACTGTTCTCAGATGGGAGATAGCAAAAATCTACTGACAGATTCTCTTTAACAGCCAGACTTGTTTGATAGTGGATAAGTGCATTACAAAATAATATTTGGTACCGTGATAGCTAGAAAAATCGATGTAAATACTGAAGTCCCAAAATTTTTTTTTGAGAAAAGTATTCTTGGAGTGATACCTTTGACTAACCAGAAATATTATATTTGTAAGCTTTCAGGACTCAATTGCCCCTTCATCAGACAATACTACAAATTAATTACTGAGACATTTAAATAGGTATTACAATAGGACAATGAGGTGATGCTAATTAGAGATGGGCTAAGGAAATGAAATTAAGGTCTTTGTTACAGATGCAGATGAGGTGGAAGTGTTCCTTTACAGATCTGAAGGCCTTCTGGTGGGAGGTGTGAACTGTGTCCATGTAATGACTCCAGGTGTCACATTGACTCCCATTTTTAGAGATTGGAACATTCTTCTGAGTTTGAATTTCCAGATTTTTCTTTCTCTATCATTTTTAAAGTGACCTTTCAATAATAGAACTTTTAAAGAGGATCTGTCACCCCCCTCATGCCTTCCAAACTGAAAGCACCACTGAATGCTGCGTGTCTGCTGCATTCAGGGAAGGAGTCTCCCATGCAACGAGTCCAGAGTGACCCACAGATTATGGAGTCCTCGCTGTTTATGGATGGAGGTCCTCCCCACTACCTGCCTCTCTGTGCCACCTCCTGCCTGCCTCGCTGAGTGAGGAATTGTTAGGAGCGATTTGCTTTGCTGGTGGCTGAAACGCCTCCTGCCCTTGACATCAGCACCAGAGCCCGCCCCGCTGTATGCATACAGCATAATCTGTAGCAGGACGGGCTCCGATGCTGACGTCACCGGCAGGAGGCGTTTCAGACAATGGCAAAGCAAACCGCTTGTAACAATTCCTCGCTCTGTGAGGCAAGCAGAAGGCGGCACAGAGAGGCAGGGAGCGGGGAGGACGTCTGAACAGCGAGGACTCCATAATCTGTAGATCCCTCCGGACTCATTATCTTTACACTTTATAAAAAGTGTACCTGCCCTGTAAGCTGTAAAAAACAAATATGGGAGACCCCTTCCCTGAATGCAGCAGACAGGCTGGATTCAGTGGTGCTTTTAGTTTGGAAAGCACCAGAGGGGTGACAGGTCCTCTTTAGTCTGCCATGTTGTGTCCAGGTCTAGAGAAGTGTATTCCTACAGGCGTGTCCAGCTCTTTTTTTATTGTAGGTCTATGCAGATTCATCCTTGTTTGTAATTTTTGCTTTGTTTCACCAATGTATGTCCCTGTAGTGCACCTTGTACATTGCATCATGTAAACCACATTGGAGGATGTACATGAAAAAAAGTCCATGATTTTATACTCCTGGTTTGTGTTGAGTACAGGGACTGTATCTGTTGGCAATATGGGAGTACAAGTCTTGCATTTTTTGCTGTTACAGGGGAATGTGCCCGTCTGATGGACACTTGTGACAAGGAAATTCCTTAAGTTGGGGGCTGTTTATAGGAGAGCAGTGGCAGTTCTGGGAATATTGTTTTCAGTCTATGGTCTCGTTGGAATATGGGTTGAAGATCAGCACCAATTTTCTTTAGGATGTTTGTGTGAGGATTGTACGTGACCACAAGAGGCACCATGTTGTTGTCCTCCTTGTTTGTAATCCAGGAGGCGGCTTCTTGGGATTCTTGTGGCTCTGTTCATCAATTACAAGTGGATGGTACCCTTGTTGTAGGAATGTTTTCCTCAGTGATAGTAGGTGTAGTTTTCTGTCCTCATTGTCTGAACAGATCCGGATGTACCTCAGAGCTTGACTGTAGATTATTGATTTTTGTGTGTGTCTTGGATGAAAGCTGTCCCATCTCAGGTATGCCGGACGTCCTGTGGGTGTATGGTAAATAGACGCTTGTACGGTATTGTCTTTGATGTGTATGGTTGTGTCCAGAAAATGTATTTATGACTTTGAAAATAGAGGGTAAGCTTGAATGTTGGGTGGAACTTGTTGAAGTTGTTGTGGAAGGTAAGCAGATCATCCTTCGAGCCTGACCAGATTATTAGTAGGTTGTCAATACAGCAGAAGTATGCTAGAGGTTTAATAGTGCAAGATAAAAAAATCTTGCTATAGTTTAGCCATAAACAGATTAGAATACTTTGGTGACATTTTGCTTCCCATGGCACTGCACATACACTGTTGGTATATATTGTCCCCAAAGGAAAGTTCACTTTAAAAATGACACAGCAAGACAAATCTGGAAATTCAAACTCATAAGAATATTCCAAATCTGTAAAAATGGCACTCAATGTGACACCTGGATTCATGAGTCATTACATGGGCACAGTTCACACCTCCACCAGAAGGCCTTCAGATCTGTAAAGGAACACTTCCACCTCATCTGCATCAGTAACAAAAGACTTTCATTTAATTTTCTTAGCCCATCTCTACTCAGCATCACCTCATGTCCTGCTGTAATACGTATTTAAATGTCTCAGTAATTCATTTGTAGTATTGTCTGATGAAGGGGCCACTGAGTCCTGAAAGCTTACAAATATATTTCCTCTGGTTAGTCAATAAAGATATCACTCCAAGAATACTTTTCTCAAAATTTTTGGTGACTTAAGTATTTACATCGATAGCGGATAAGTACATTATTTCATTTTTGTATTTAAGAAACTTAAAGCGGTATTCCCATCTCCAAGCTCCTATCTCATTATCTAGTACGTGTAATAATAATCATATTAGCAAATCCCTCCAATTAAACATGTAGTATAGTTCTCCTGATTAGCTATGTGTGTTACTTCATATGCAGGACATTACAGCCACTCATATAGTGACAGTTAGTTGCTTGTGGTTGTAACCATGGATCCCTAAGCTGCACGTGTCCTGCACATGAAGTAACAGACATGGCTAGTCAGGAGCACTATACTACAAGTCTAATTGGAGGGATTTGCTAATATGATTATTATTACACCTACTACATATTGGGATAGGATCTTGGAGATGGGAATACCCCCTGTAACTTTTATTTCTTTTTTGTCTGCTGTATGAAGGCATTTTTATTTTTTTGCAGACAAGTTGTATTTATTAACATTATCTTTTGAGGCACACAAATTATTGATTAACCTAATGTTTGGGGTAGGAAAAAAAAAGCCTCCCTCTGTCAAACACTTGTAATGATGTGGTTGCTATTGACTGCAGCATTTAAAAGGTTAAACTTTGTGCATCAGACATAACTCCTGGTTGTGAAAAAGGGCATGATACAAGGGTTGTCAGTGAACTGTACACATCAGGTATCTGTTGCAACTCTACAGTACAGATGGAATAGGGGGTCTCAGGAATCCCCTTTATAACTGTCCATGGTCACACCTGGCCACATTTAATGTTCACATACTGGAGTAACAGACATACATAACGGATTTCATGCACTGTCTGAATCTCACTTTTGTCTGGCGTCGTCCTCCACATGTCACCAATTCTTTTAAAGCTGAAAGCCAAAGGCTCCACCAAACCTCCAAATGGAGGATCTGTCACCATGATAACCCCCTGTCCACCGTCCTTTTGTAGAAACTTCTGACAGATGTTCTTTGCATCCTGAAACATATTAAGGAAATACATGAGCCGTGTACCCATTACCATTTTCAGATCAGAGGCATCAATACTTTGTAACAATTTTCTAATATCCTGATAAGACTGTGCTGCTGATTTCTAATATCCTGGCACCATCCACACATGTAGGAAATGTCAGTATCTCCCGATACTCATAAGGGGACATTTCTATTTGTCTCTAATTCCAGCCATTCACAGAGTAAGGGTGTCACTGTCCGTGAATCAAACATACATGGAAAATTATCCAATCTCACAAGTTGGTGTCTTTTCATACCCTGCAAAAAAAGTGAAATCAGTGCAGCATTTTTGTCTTTACTATTGACAATATATTATTATAGAGTATTATATATTTCGTATTAGCAATAATGAAAGACAACAAGGCTGCACTGATGGCATTAATTTTGCAGGGTCCAAAAAGATAATGAACACACCTGGGTAAGTATCCATGCAAAGGCATGTGATGTGCACAATGCTAGTTAAGAAATTAAAAAAAAAATTGCTTTAAAAACATTATTAAGGCCTCATTTAGACATTGTTTATATCACCATTAGTGTGGAATCCTTTTTTTTTATATATAAGTATATAACAATCTCCAAGGTTCACCTGCCCAGAAAATAGTAAAGAAATGGACATCCTTAGGATGACTGTCTTTTCACTAACCCATTGATTTGAATGGGCAAATCTGAGCCAGGACTCGGATCAAGAATGGACAGGACTCAATTTTATTGTTTAAAGTCCCAGCCTAAAATAACAAGGACATGTGAACAGCCCCACACACAAGAATGGAAAATCCCAGATAGAACTCATATGTGAAACAATGCTCCTAGATTGTAGATTCAGATAAAATACAAAACATTACCTCTCCAGCAAAAAAATGATGATTAAACATGTTGTAATGACAAAATTCATCCTTCCCATAAAACTGAGAATACCTGAAATAAGAGACAAAAAAGGAAATATCTTAATTTAATAAAACCCAGAGACAGCATCAATCGATTCCAGTGGTTTCAGGAACCGTCATCACATACACAGCCTCTAAACAGCTGCCATAGGATAGTTATAGGTATGTGATAAAGGCGGCGGTATTACAGCATAAAGGAAAAATAAAGTTATAAGGTAATGTAAGATACCCCAGAAGAAAGTCATATGTTATAGAAAGGTCAGGGGGGACGGCTTTATGGCAAGTCTGGTTTTAAAGTGGACTATCATGTTCCGAGAAAACCACAAGAAGTGGCAGCAGATGACATT
>JARQOC010000003.1:105872155-106015352 GCA_033576535.1 Allobates femoralis | reverse complement strand
TTTACCCTGGTTGCCAACTCCCAGCATTTGTTGTGCGGCGCTGGGAGCTCGTTGATCATTGGTCTTCCGCTGTCAAAAACTCACCAAAGTTTTGACACTTTTTTCTACCCCTTGCATCTAGCAGATGGCTGCAGATTCCCCCAGGAGGTGACACATGCGTCCAGACACCGGTGCATAGCCCCCTGCAACCCATAACATGGGGGCGGTTTGTGGCAACCAGGCGACCAGCCATGCTAACAAGGAGGGGGCTGGTGGTGAATGCAGACACATGGACTCCACTAGGCCTCTGCCACTCACATCCAGGTGAAACATATAGTGTCTGAGCAGCCTATTGGTAACGCCCCCAGACCGGGCGGGCCACTCAGCACTGAGGACATGCATCACTGTGACAGACGCCACCTAGAGGAAAACAACCTCAACTGCAATGGATAAAAAGATGCAAGTTGACACTATAATAAATGATGTAAGGTGTCAGTTGGTATTATGGCGCCAGAATATCGTAAGCTCGTGACCCACCGTCAAGGGCCCTTACACTCACGAGTATCTAGCCACATGTATAACACATGTATAATTTAGCTTTAAGCAAAAATCTCCGAATTGGTACTAAGAAATATATACACACGCCGATGCTGGATGCCCAGCGGGAGACCAACGATAAATAAATGGTCCTGGCCATTCTTCAAAGAGCAACGATCAACGAACTTATCGTTGATCATTGCTACGTGTCTCACGCAACTATGTTGTTTTGACGTCGCTGCAACGTCACAAAACCGATATCGTTAACGATATCGTAGCGTGTAATGGGGCCTTTAGCCATCTCCACTACTCTCTTTGCTAGTGCTTCAATCTTTAGAGCCTCATTGGTGATAGGCCTCATAGAGCCTCATTGGTGATAGGCCCCATAGTCTGTGCACTTGCTCCTGCCATGGCCTGTGGGTCCTATGCCCCCTGCTGATGATAGGTTATGGCCAAGCGCGGTGACGGCTCATGAACTCGGGGTGCTTCTTCTTGCAAGATACAATTAGCTGGATCCTTAAACTGTACAAAGTCCAGATCAGGGCTCTGTATAGCCATTATGCGCAGTTGCACTCTATGAGCAGGGGATAGAAGTCCATCAATAAACTGGTCAATCAGCAATTTGTTTTCTTCTTGCACCAGAGTAGGGTCTGTCTGTTTCAGTGCCCTCAGCACTTCCTGTAAATTTAATTCAAAGTCTCTTGTGCTCTCCTGCGGCTTTTGTCTACACCCAAATAATCTTATTTTCACTATTGCAGCGGTACTAGTATCAAAAGTAACTTTCAGCTTGGCTATTACATGTTCAACAGTGTCTTTGTCAGTGTCCGGCCAGGACTTTACCTGCCGCTGGGCTGCACCAGACAATTATCCCATTAGTATACTGTGTGGTGATGTGACCGGCGTGTGCCCCATGACCGGTATACAGCACATGGGTGATTGTATCTTTTGCTCTATGGCAGCGCTCACAGGGTTAACAGCAGTTAGATCAGAGTGAGGTGCGGATTTCACACTGGTTTCTACCTGAGGTGGCTTGGAGGGGTAAGGGGCTGTCCAGGGCTGGGAGTCAGAGCAGCAGGAGCTTACTTGATTTAGAGGCCGGGCACCTCTGCAATCCTGTACCCTATCAGGAGATCTTCGCTCCATGCTGGAGCCTCTCACAGCCGCTGGCTGGCACTGCACCGCCGACCTCCTCCGATCACGTGTGGTGCACTTCCAATCATGTGACCCAGACACAGACTCTTTGCTTAGTGAAGTAACAGCGGCAGCACTCACCGATCTCCAGAGGAATCCTTTATTAATACAACAGCGTATTTGCAGCAGGCACAGCAGACAAATTGTTAGGGGGTGCAGGGGGGAGGATGAGAAACGACGGACCGTTTCACGCCTCTCACGGGTGCTTCACCAGGTTTATGGCAGCAGCAGCTGTTGTGTGAAGTTTTAACAGTCTGAGAAGCATTGGCTGTGCGCCCTTAACATTGGTCCTGGCTAAGAGTGAGACTGATAGCCGTACCGGTCAGAGTGAAACCCGTTACACCAGCTGTAATGCGGAGCTACAAAAGGTCTGTGCTGATATGAACTTGTAAATAAATGGTGTGCTGTGTGAACAAGTACCTGAGTCACTGCCTTCTGTCGTGACGATCCTAACCGCTACCTTACATGTGGTGGAGGATGCGGGCATAGCAACCTGGTTGCTTATAGCAATGACTTGGTGAAGGTAAAAATGGCATACTCAGTTCACACGTCAGTGGTTGCACCTGCTACACTACAGTACAAACCGGCAGCTAGCATGGAGGACCTGCTTAAGCACCTGGTGCAGGCACAGCAACAACAGCAAATGCAGCAGCAGGTTGCACAACAGGAGGTGAATCAGCTCTTGATCAGGCAAATACAGCAGCAACAGGAGCGTCAGCAGCATCAGATGGATCTTCTGACTAAGGCAATCCGGCCAGCGGCTCCATCCCCAGGTCCAGGAGATGACAGCACCATCCAGAGGGCGGTAAGGCGGGCAATGCAAAAGATGACCCCGGGGGATGATGTGGAAGCTTTCCTGGCGGTTTTCAAGAGGGTTGCAGAGTGGGAGAAACTGCCGCCAGAGCAGTGGGCGTAAATGTTGGCACCTTACTTAACCGGAAAGCCCCCAAAAAGCCTACCTGGACCTCTGCACAGAGGACGCCATGGCCTACAGGACTCTTTAAGATGAGATCCTGGTCAGAATGGGGGTTAATACGTATGTAAGGGCTCAACGGGTAAGCCAGTGGTCCTTTGAGGAGGGTAAACCCGTCCAGTCTCAGGCCTATGACTTGTTGCACCTGGAAGAGGTGGCTGCAGCCAAAGAGCCTGAGCCCCACACAAATGATAGAGGGTGGTAGTTGACTGGTTTGCGCTCACTCTGCCTGTCTCCATCCAACTGTAGGTGGGACAATGTGACCTGGGTATCCTGGATCAGTTAGTGAGTGTGGTGGAGCAGCATGTGGCTAAACAGGACTTGATTCGGGACTCAGGGATACTGCGTGCAGCACGACGGACCGCATCCACCAAATCGGACGTTAGGCACCCCCAACCCGGTCCTGCACTGGGCTCGACCCCACCACTGTCAGAAGATGCGCCGTCCTTAAGTGAGCTGGAAACCCGGGTCTCTCAAGTGGGCACCATAATTTTTTCCCCCACGATAAGGTGTTTGCAATGCCAATAATAATTTTATTTATATAGCGCCAACATATTCCGCAGCACTTTACAATTCGGAGTGGACATTTACAGACAATATGAGACAATACAGAGTAACAAAAATTCGAAGACCATGAGGCGTGAGGGCTCTGCTCACATGCTACAATCTAGAGGAAATAAGGGAGGCATAAAGGGTAACAGTAACAAATGTCATACATGGTCCAGCCATCAATGTAATAATTAGGGGATTCATGTAACGCTGCAAGAATCGGTCAGGATCTGTACAAGTATGGATTAAGTGCTATATTATGCATGGGGGACAGACAGATGACACAAGAGGCCAGATTTGGAAAAGGGAAGATAGGAATAGTTAGACAGGTGAGGTGAAGTGATAGGCCAGTCTAAAGGGGCGTGTTTTTAAAGCTCGTTTAAAACTAGTGGTGTTGGGAATTAATTGAATTGGTTTCGGTAACCCATTCCAGAGAAATGACGCAGCTCGTGAAAAGTCCTGGAGGTGGGAATGGGAGGTTCGGATTGTAGATGATGTTAGTCTTCGGCCACTTGCGGAGCAGAGGACACGTGTAGGGCGATAAACAGAGAGGAGATGTAGGGCGGTGCAGAACTGTGGAGGGCTTTGTGGGTGAGAGTGATCATTTTCTATATTGTACTCTATAGCGGTTTGGCTACCAATGCAATGACTGGCCCGGAACAGGATAGAGATATCAGTGAATATGATCCTGGCTGCTGCATTCAGGATGGATTGGAGAGAAGAGAGTTTAGTAAGAGGAAGACCGATTAATAGAGAATTGCAGTAATCCAGATGAGAATGAATAAGGGCAACGGTTAGAGTTTTTGCAGAGTCAACAGTAAGACACGGTCGAATTCTAGAGATGTTTGAGGTGTAGATGACATGAGAGACCGGATGTGGGGAATAAAGGAGAAATCTGGATCAAATAACCCCAAGACAGTGGGCGGCTGCTGAGGAGTAACAGTAGACCCACATACAGAAATGGCAATATTAGGTTTCGGATGATCAGTAGATGGAGGAAACAAGAAGTTCAGTTTGACAGATTCAATTTAAGGTAGAGACATGATAGAGACAATCACTGATCTTTCGTAGTAATGTGGAGGTGATGTCAGGAGAAGATGGGTATAATTGGGTGACGTCAGCATAGAGATGGTACTGAAAAGCAAATCTACTAAAGGTTTGTCCAATGGTGGCAGTGTATAAAGAGAAGGGGACCTAGGACTGAACCCTGAGGAACCCCAACCGAGAGGGAAAGAGGAGAGGAAGAGGAGCCGGCGAAAGATACAGTGAAGGACTGTGAGAGGTTGGGGGGGGGTCCCCTGCTGTGTGACACCACTGGTTACAGGTAATGCTTTGCTGAGCTTGATGAAACCAAAACTATTTTTTTCTTAATGTACTTACTACTGGAATATACTGGTTTAGTGCTGATTTAAAGTATACAGGGAACAGATACACTGGCCTGCATCCCGGCATCCCTGTTGAGTGTCTGCCTAATTTTAGCAGCACCTTCTTGCATGAGTTGCACAGAATTACATCAAACAGCCTGGGATTCTTTAAGTTAATTTGTTATCCGGTTTATACCAGGTTTCATTTATAATATTTGTACCTGTTGATTTGTTGGCGCACCCCATTTATACACATGATTGGCAGTAACTTTGTGGTTTATGCAGCGGGGGACTAAATCTCCCCTTTGTATACAGGCTCTCAGCCTTCTGAAATGTTTTTATCATGTCTTGTCTAATGTTGCAGTGCTTTTCCACTAATGAAAAGCGATCACTTCTAAGTTACCAAAATCAGTTAAACATTTCTTTTTCTTGTGTTAAATATATTCTTAGATATGTTGGAGCAGATCCCCACCTTGCATAATTTGTATTATGTGGTGCCCTCAGATCCTTTTTTTCCTTTAGGACCTGTGGGAATGTCACAGTCATGTGATCAGTCACATGCACCTGGCTCCACATGACACCAAAGGTCCTGAAAGTGAGCCTAATCGGCGGCATATACCATCGTTAAACTGCAGCAGGGTTGTGTGTTTTAGGTGGCGTTGCTGTAAGCAGTACCGCTGGCAGTCACCCATCACTTGGGTGTCCAAATAGGGTGACCAGGACTTGTTCTGTCCTGACCAGTCAGAGGATAGGTGGACACCGTGATGGATGTTGACAGACAGGACTAAGTAATAGATATGGGGATGCTTTGAATAAATTAAAGCTTTTCTACAGAGGGATTATGTAGTACATTATGTTGGGCCCCCTACTTAGTCTACTATTACAAGGGTGGGGCATTTGTCTGTTCCAGGTTCTGTATTGTTACATTTGTTCCAATGTAGGGTTCACACAGATATCTATGGAAAAGTACGAGAGTGGACACCAAATTTGGGATGTAGCCATCACCATTACATTGGGCAGGGGGGGGCTGGGGGAGGAACGTGATCTCCAATTAGACATTATATTCTGCAGTGTCTAAGGCTTTAAGCCAAGAGCCAACTTCCACTGATGCCATTACAGGGAGTTGAGGGAGGACAACTCAGTCCCTACAGTATGAAGCCGGCTGTGCCTAGGAGTCGTGTGATGTCCCAGTCCTGCCACCAAGTCCCAGGGGGTTCGTAACTCTAATAAGGTCCCAAGTTATGGCGGGTTTACACGTCGAGATATCGTAGTACGATTTAAATCAAAAGTCACGTGGTTCAATCATCGGAGCCGAAATCGTTCCTGCGTTGTATGGTGTGAACGTCCAATACGATGCAGGAACAATGTCAATGCGATATCGGGGATTGAATGAGTGTGCTAATCAATGCCCCGATATTGAAGGAAGATTGAAGTCGGATCGTGCTGTGTAAACGCACAACTACGATGCGATTTCAAACGTCACCCATTTACTCCCATGTTAAGTATGCAATCCTGGGTTGGGAGGCGGAGACATCGCACAGACGTTGTATTCCTATATCGCAGCGTGTAAACATTCAATGCGATGCGGGAGAAACGTGCACTAAATGCGTGCACCTGCGCCATTGAACTGCGATATCGGAACGCGATTGAAGCGTGTAAACCCACCTTTAGGCATTTTGACTTATTAAAAACAGACAACTGTTGCTCTAAACATGATTTCTTTATTGATTTACCAATTGACAAATGTTGTGATGGAGACAGAGCCCTTAGCATGCCAATCCCACCCAACAGTTTATGCTCTACAAGATCTCAGGAAGGCATTGTCCAGCTAGTCCTTAGCAGGGGGTAATGGGACATCAGTTGGGGGATTAGATGTATCCAATATCTTCATGTCTCGGCAGTGCAGCACAGGCTCTTTCCCCAGGCCAAGCTGGTATGACCAGACATAGATTTTCTTATGAGGTTGCAGGGTCACGGCGATGGTCTCCTCAATTTCAGTGGCTTCACTCCAACTCTCTTTTTCTGTATTGAGACTGGATCCACCATATTCAGCTTTCAGGGAGAACTGACCCTTGGCAATTAAAGACGACAAACCACCGGTTTCTACAGAGACGGTAGTGGACACCTTCCAGTTGTGCTCGATTCTAGACATCTTCTCCTTCTCATACCCGATCTTCTTTTTGATGCTCTTCTTCCACTCAAGAGGTGTCTCTGAATCATTGCTGATGGTCTTGATGCATGCCCATTCACCGTAAGCAGACCCCTTACTGATGCCCAAACCCCCTGGAAGAAAGGGAATGACGCTGGGATGGAAAGAGAAGGTCTCTGAATTGTCATTGGTGTTGAAGTTAGTGCTTCTTAAATATTGGATCCCCCACTCATCATGAGGCTTCACAAAGTAATAGTAATCAGCTATGCCGAAATAGTAGAGTCCATCCTTACATTTGGGGTGCAGAGGATGATCTACACTGTCTGTATCCTCACACATGTTCCTGGTTTTATGGTAGACGCCTCGGCTCTGATGGATGATATAGAAGTAATCAAAAGCCGACAGGTAGTGGTCTCCTCCTTGGCAGTTCTTGTGTAGGGGGTAGACTATAGATTCTTCATCCGTCGTCATGTTTTTCACCCGGCGATATTGATCTCCCTTGATTATGTAGAACAGGTCGTCTTTATAAGCCAAGTAGTGATCTCCCCCTCTACATGAAGGATGCAGGCTGAGGACCTCCAGATCTTCTCCTTTGTTGAAGTTGGTGGATCTCATGTAGCAGCCAAGATCTGAGCGGACAATGTAATAATACATGTCCACACCGCAGAAGTCCACCCCCTTGGCCAGGCGCTTGGGGACAATTTTTCCACTCATGATTCTGAAAGTAACAAAAAGACAAAATTAAGGAGGTTAAATCATTGTACATGGAAAACCATATGAAGGCATTAATATGAATACACTAGATGGCATCAGGTGGGTGGTAACATTATGATGGGGCAGGATGTATGGCAATGGGGCAGCATTCGCCTCTCACCCCTGCTTGCTGTTCAACACCCCCCTCACCCCTCTCTAACCACAGTGCTGCGGGGTGACCATGGTTGGTGTGGGCCGAGTGAGTGTAGGGCGACTGGTGAGGTGTGAGTGAGGTGCAGCTGCCTGGCTCCTGCATCCGTTCTGCTCAAGATCCTGTGGTGACATGATCATGTGACCTGGTTCCGCCCATGATCATGACATCACCACAGGCCCTGTAAGTCGGTCCCAGCATATCAGTTGCAGGGAGTGATGGTTGGTGGGGGCTGCAGCAACCAGTCGGGGTGATCGGGTAGGGGCCACCATATTTCCATACCCATCACTAAGGTGTGGAAATATGGCACTGGCAGAAGTGACATAGGCGGACATCCAGACGGAAGAGGAGGAGCCACTGAGCAATTCTATATAGAGAAAAAGAAATGAATAAAACCAGTAAAGCGTACACAGTTCTTTTAGCATGCGCTTATGTGGTCCCCTGCAGTTTGGCTGCCACAAGTATTAGCTCTAAAGTGATTATAATGTCACTAGATGTGGAGGGCTCTGTATGCTGTGCCTCCCCTCTGTATTTAAAGAAAAAGTGTGGTCATATGAAGCGCTCCGGAACAGACAAGAGATCATCTGGATGTCTGCCTATGTCACCTTCACCCGCCATATTTGTACACATAAGACATTCGTATAAGAATATGGATCCTAATGCCACCACACACACTACCACTCCCCCTGCCTACAGGTCTGTGACTGCACCGCACCAGCGTGGCACAGAGTAAAGGCCCCGTTACACACTGATAACACTAACTATCATTGCAACATCACTGTTTGTGATGTTGCAGCAACCTCGTAGCCATGCCTCTGCGTGTGACATGTACCAATGACCTGCTTGCTGATTGATAAATGGCCAGGACCATTTTTGATAGTTGGTCTCCTCTGGGCAGCCAGCTCGCGTGTGTGACGGTAGCAGATGAGACCAGATAGAGAGACAGACAGAGAAGACAGAGAGACAGAGAGACAGAGAGACAGGAGAGACAGAGACGAGAGACAGGAGAGACAGAGAGACGAAAACGAGAGACAGAAGAGACAGAGAGACAGAAGAAGGAGAAAAGGAGAAGAAGACAGAGAGACAGAGAGACAGAGAGACAGAGAGACAGAGAGACAGAGAGACAGAGAGACGAGAGAAGAGAGACAGAGAGACAGAGAGACAGAGAGACAGAGAGACAGAGAGACAGAGAGACAGAGAGACAGAGAGACAGAGAGACAGAGAGACAGAGAGACAGAGAGACAGAGAGACAGAGAGACAGAGAGACAGAGAGACAGAGAGACAGAGAGACAGAGAGACAGAGAGACAGAGAGACAGAGAGACAGAGAGACAGAGAGACAGAGAGACAGAGAGACAGAGAGACAGAGAGACAGAGAGACAGAGAGACAGAGAGACAGAGAGACAGAGAGACAGAGAGACAGAGAGACAGAGAGACAGAGAGACAGAGAGACAGAGAAGGAGACAGAGAGACAGAGAGACAGAGAGGACAGAGAGACAGAGAGACAGAGAGACAGAGAGACAGAGAGACAGAGAGACAGAGAGACGGAGACAGAGAGACAGAGAGACAGAGAGACAGAGAGACAGGAGCGAGAGACAGAGAGACAGAGAGACAGAGAGACAGAGAGACAGAGAGACAGAGAGACAGAGAGACAGAGAGACAGAGAGACAGAGAAGAGGACAGAGAGACAGAGAGACAGAGAGACAGAGAGACAGAGAGACAGAGAGACAGAGAGACAGAGAGACAGAGAGACAGAGAGACAGAGAGACAGAGAGACAGAGAGACAGAGAGACAGAGAGACAGAGAGAAGACAGAGAGACAGAGAGAGAGAGACAGAGAGACAGAGAGACAGAGAGACAGAGAGACAGAGAGACAGAGAGACAGAGAGACAGAGAGACAGAGAGACAGAGAGACAGAGAGACAGAGAAGAGAGACAGAGAGACAGAGAGACAGAGAGACAGAGAGACAGAGAGACAGAGAGACAGAGAGACAGAGAGACAGAGGGGACAGAGAGACAGAGAGACAGAGAGACAGAGAGACAGAGAGACAGAGAGACAGAGAGACAGAGAGACAGAGAGACAGAGAGACAGAGAGACAGAGAGACAGAGAGACAGAGAGACAGAGAGACAGAGAGACAGAGAGACAGAGAGACAGAGAGACAGAGAGACAGAGAGACAGAGAGACAGAGAGACAGAGAGACAGAGAGACAGAGAGACAGAGAGACAGAGAGACAGAGAGACAGAGAGACAGAGAGACAGAGAGACAGAGAGACAGAGAGACAGAGAGACAGAGAGACAGAGAGACAGAGAGACAGAGAGCAGAGAGACAGAGAGACAGAGAGACAGAGAGACAGAGAGACAGAGAGACAGAGAGACAGAGAGACGGGAGAGGACAGAGAGACAGAGAGACAGAGAGACAGAGAGACAGAGAGACAGAGGGAGAGACAGAGAGACAGAGAGACAGAGTTGGGAGTGTGAAGAGGGAGAACAGTATAAACAGTGGGTAGAATATGGGGCAGTGTGACCAGGGAGCCCAGTATGGAAAGGAAAGAACTGTGTGATGAGGGGGTAGTGTGGAGGGCATGTTCCAGAAAGTGGACAGCATGTAAAATCATTTTGTGCAGGGAACAGTGAGGAGGAGCAATTATTCCGGGGCTCAGTGTAGGGCAGATATTTTTATTTAGGAGAATTTTGATCATTCTGCTATTTTTAAGGATGGGCTGCAGAGGATCAGAGAAGATGGACGTCTCCAGAGATCAGCTGTGGATGTGAAAAGTCATCATGGTGTCTGGATAAGATGAAGAAAAGAAAAAGACGACCCCGATCAGAGACAAGGTCATCTATAAAGTGCCCAGATGTAAATGATTATTTGTGATACCAATTCTCAGTGCTGTAGTTCCTGTATGATCCGATTGTGACTGGTAACAACAACTCCCAGTAGCTCCTTACCATTGTTAAGGATGTATTAGGAGTTGTAAGCTCATGCAGTACAAATGTATATAGGTCTGACCTGACATTACAATTGTTCTACCATGTACTGATGTTAGTTCTGATGAGGATTATGATGCTGTGTTTCTATAGTGACGGGGGTTATATGGATGTATTCCTGTACTGATAGGGGGTTCTAGTTATGCATTTCTGCACCTCTGGTGGCTCTGGTGATGTATTTTGTTACCAATGATTTCTGCACTGATGAGGGTTGTGATGCTGTGTTTTTATACTGATGGTGGTTATATGAATGCATTTATTTACATCTGGTGGGTCTGGTGTAGTTTTGAGCAGGGAAACAGAAGATGACCTTGATCATCATGTGTGGCTTAAATAGCCAATCGCAATCATTGGTTGGAGAGAGGTCACCCTCCCTCCAGCCCTGATTTGGAGTGATGCTCTTTGTGACTCAGCGCTTCAATCAGGGTGCAGGGGGTGGTCTGACCTGGCTGTGACCAACTCCCAACAGCTTTATCCATTCCGAGGAAGCTGAGGGGAGTAGTCTGTGCCGCCAGTGCTCCAGTCCCTGCTGGTCCTCCAGTGTCAGTGCCCACTGGTCTGCCTCTCCACCTGCCATCTGTCCCTGTCATGCCGCTCCGCATCACCTCTGAACGACCATAGCTTACCACCCCCAAACCTCTCCAGTTTTGATCCTGGGTATGCCCACGCTCTGTACGGGTGTTTGTCACTGAATAACGCAGTTTAACACGGGTTAACAGTCACACAGTTCTGGGTAGCTGGCCTAGGTAGTGGCCAATGAACAGGGTGTCTCCATGTGGCTTTGTTAGATGTTCCTCCTTTACCCTCTTCCAGTCCTTGTTTGTGTGAAGCCTGGCTGGCTTGAAATCTGGCCTGGCCTCCTGTACTTCAGGCACCTGTGTGTGGTAGTGGGATACCCTCGTGTGGCCTGCCACCATCTCTCTTCAGGCGATGCCTGGCTCCCTTGTGGTTATCTGCACAGATGCCCAGGAGACTGAAGTCTCCACAGTGAACTGGGATGCTCTGCTGGGAGCTCTCCAGCAGACTGACTCCGGGGGTGCTGTTTTGGGGGGGGGGGGGGGGATGGTTTACCTTCATCTGCTCCTGTCCCCAAACTGCTGCTCTTCCCTGGAAGACCCCTTGCCTCCTTCTCTGTCCCTCTCCAGATGTTGACTGCCTCTAACTTCCTCCCATTGCTTGCCCCGAACTCCTCCTACTGAGGTCGAGTCTCCTAGCAGAGGATTTAACCCTGTAGTCCCCTGAGCCAAGGGTGTGTGGATGCGAGGAATAAGTCACATATTAACCTCCCCATTCACTGGGCACAGGTATACCACACACGCTGGTCTGGGTGAAGTACTCCTTAGTGGCACTCTGACCAGTGGGACCCCACTCATGCACCATAACAGGGTTAGCGTGCCCGTACCATATTGTATTCAGCGGTCACCTGCTGCGCTGACAATATCCTTCACAGCTGTGGATTCGTCACATTGTGTCAGTGGAGGAAGGGGCTGCTGTGTGCAATTGGTCAAGACTTCTATTCCTGGAGGTGTAATTTTAAAAATCCTGAAAGTACATTTTTTATACTACATTTGTCATTTTAACCCGCTCCTGCAGCTCAGTCCTACATATCGGCACCGTGCTGCAGGAGCGTGTATGAACCTGGTGCTGAAGGGGTTTAATGTTATTGTGCCACATGGCCCCAGAGAGTGCCCACACTCTCCTGGAGCCCAAAACATTGCCAGCTCAGGGGTTAACCTAGCCACTTTACAGAAGCCGCACAATGTCTGCTCTGCTATAATCCTGCCTTATAACCCAGCGGCTCCTGTCATTTCACAGTGCGTCGTGAAAATTGACTAAAGAGCTTCCTGAATAGGGAGCTGTCCTCTGCTGTGATGCTGAAGCCGAGAGACTTCAGCACCTAAGCAATCAGCACCAGAGCAGAGGACAGCTCCTCTTATACTGTAATGAGGAGATGCGCCAATTGCATACCCAACAGAGCCGCATCTCCTCATTACAGTACAAGAAGCTGTCCTCTGGTGCTGATTGCTTAGGTGCTGATGCCCTGTCTCGGCTTCAGCACCACAGCAGAGGACAGCTCCCTATTCAGGAAGCTCTTTAGTACATTTTCACAGCGCACTGTCAAATGACAGGAGCCGCCAGCTTTGAATGAATTAACTTAGCAGAAGCCGACAGTGTTCGGCTTCTGCCAAGTAAATGATTAACCTCTGCGTTGCCAATGTTTTGTGCTACATGGCTCCAGGGGAGTGTGGATACTCTGGGGCCATGTGGTACAATGACATTAACCCCTTAGTCACTGCCTTCATATACCTGCAGCGCCGTGCCGACATGTAATCCCACTCCTGCAGCCCTATGCTACATGTGAAATCACAGGGATTTCACAGGAAAAGTCTGTTTAATGACTGACATACAATAATGTGCCAGTGCTGCTGTCAGATTATTGTAACGGCATTGCATAGAAAAAGCAGATTCTGGCGCAATGCCTAAATGGATATAGTTACCAAAACCTTTGTGTGCGACAACGCACGAACGATAATTCAATATCGTTCATACGATGTCTGTCATGTGACTTTTGTAAGGATATCGGTAACGATATCCTTAGGTGCAACGGCACCATTAGGCCGGTTTCACATCCCGACAAGATCAGGTCTGGGGCTGTCCGGTGGAAACCTGACAGCCCCGGACCTGATTTTGAAACAGAACCGGAGGACAAATATGCTGTACAGTCCAGTTTGTAGCCGGATTCAGGACAGAACCTGAGATCTCTGCAGGGCACAGCTCATGGTGCCAACTCCAGCACCCGGCTCAGATTGTTGGACCCGGGGCCATAAACTCCCATGTTAGGGAGCGCCAGATCACCCCGGATCCAGGAGAATCTGATTTGGGTAGATTTTTGCCCCGGACACAAACGTTACAAGCAATGATTGTGTTCGGGAGAAAAATCCGAATAGCTGCCATCTGGCTCCACCGGCCCCATAGGGCTGCATTATGTCAAAATTGGTTCCGGGGCTGTCAGGTTTACACCAGACAGCCCTGGACCTGATCATGCCGTGGTGTGAAACCAGCCTGAGATACACTCAGCATCACTGACTTGGGTACACTAGCTAGGCAGCAGGTCAGATACCTGGGTGCAGTAACAGTCCCACTAATATGCTTAGATACATTGGAAAAGCAGCAGTGCGGTACACACTGAGCTATTGCATCTAATCCCATCATGATGCCCTTGCATTTGATAAACTAAGGCTACCTTCACATTACGATTTGAAGGGAGCAGATGCTGTCCAATATAAATCGGACAGCATCGGCTCCCTTCTGATGCCTGGAATCGGGTGCCAGATAGGCACCTGATTCCGGCATAAAATCGGCACCGGGCTGCAAAAAAAGAAAAAAAAAAAAAAGTTATTCTCACCTCCCCCCCGAGCCCCCGCCGTCTTCCGCCATCTTCCTCTAGGTTCCCGGTGGCTCTCGCAGGCTGCCGGTGTCAGCAGAGGTGTACCTCTGCTGTACACAGGACCTACGATGATGTCACAGTCACGTGACCGCGGGTTCACCATGGTGAACCCGAGGTCACATGACTGACATCACCACAGGTCCTGAACAGCAGAGGTACACCTCTGCTGACACCGGCAGCCTGCGAGAGCCACCGGGAACCTAGAGGAAGATGGCGGAAGACGGCGGGGGCTCGGGGGGGAGGTGAGAATAACTTTTTTTTTTTTCTTTTTTTTTTTTAAAACTTGTGCTCCCAGTTAGGAGCAGTTTTACTGTACTGAGCATGCTCAGTACAGTAAAACGGGGTCCGAGGAGACAGATGTTTCCTCGACCCTTCTCCATAGGGCCCCATGTTATAGGGATCGGACCTAATCGGATGTGCACTAAATGCCATCCGATTTGGTCCGATCCGAATCTGTCAGATTTTATTTTCGGTGCTAAAATCGGACAGATAATAAAATCGGACATAATCGGATCGGACCAAATCGGATGGCATTTAGTGCACATCCGATTCGGTCCGATCCCCATAGGGATGCATGGGGTCCGAAAATCGGTCCGATGCTGTCCGATTTTTTTCGGACAGCATCGGAAATGCGAAAATCGTTATGTGAAAGCACCCTAAGAGTATTAGTAATTAAATGGGGTTGTTTGGTCAATAAAAATAATGATAATTCTGCAGTCTATTAAACCTCCCAGCGCCAGCACTGATGATGCTCTGGGAACGGACTGCCATTATGTGATCTACATATTCCCAACCAGAACCCGACAACTGGGCACAGCCGCACTCAGCACGAGTGTATGGAGCGGGCACATCTGACTAATATGCATGGCATTGTGCAAGGCTACGCCCAGTAGTCAGGTTCTGGCTGGGAACATGTATACAGCATAACTGGGCTGTTCCCAGTTTAGAAAACAGAAAATCCTCACAACACAGTGCGGACACTGGGGTGATTGATCAGTCTACAATGAGGATTCTGCAAACATATTGGAAACATTGCAGATCTCAGAAAATGGCAAAAGAATCAAAACAAACCCACAACATAGATGTTAGATACACTTATTTGGCATGTGCAGGGGCTGGCTAACCAGGAGGGTGGGGGGTTGGGAAATCTAAGGTAGGCAGATGCCCCCCAGGTCAGTGGTCAAGCAGCAGTTTTGGGGCCACCTGGCCATCTGTCCTGTTGGTCTGGGAGGCCACTGCCCCTGATGCTCACTGCTCATAGGCCACTGCTGTGCACTTGCCCCCCAGGATATTTGCCAGCCCCTGAGTATCTGAATAACCATTACCAGGTCAGTGTCACCATATGGGGAAGGTGTGGGGTTTTATTTTTCCCCTTCTAACACTTACCACCCAGAGATTCTTTTCCATGGATCACATTGGGGTCATTCAAAAAAATACAAGAGGAAAGAGAAAAACCAAGCTCCAATCCAGCCATATGGACATAATAAAAAGTTATGGGAGGTGAAGAACTCTAGCCTTGCCAGGAAAAGGTTAAATAAGTAATTTTCTAATGACTTTTCTTTCTATAAGCAACAACAGTAACTAATCAGCTGCAGCTACTCACCAGCTCCAGAGATCACACCTTCCTCCTATCCCTGCACTTCTGGTCACATCACCTCCTCCACCGCCCCACCCTTCTTATACCGCTGCCTCTCATTGGCTGACATGTGCAGCCATTTGATTGGCTGATCTAAAGATCATCTGCAGATCGTCACTGAGCTCTGCAGCTGATTGGATGATTGTTGGGTGTGGTCTCATGTGCTGACATTGGTTACATGTGAACAGCGCCATCTGCTGCAGACGATAGCGCTCTGCGAGATGACGCCATTTTTCCTTTTTCCTTTTTTTTTTTTTTTTTTTTTTTTCCCTCTTCTTTTTCCAAGAACCAGAACTTTTTTAGTCATTTTTTTGGCCGGTTTCACACATCCGTGTTAGGCCTCATTCACATGTCCATGCAGACGTCCGTGATTCTGCACGTACCGTGTCTGTGTGGAGCACATGCGTGTCCGTGTGCTCCACACGGCGACTTGTCCATTTTTATGCGGAGCCACGGACCGCATTTACGTCCAAACGTCCTGCACACGGATGTTCACAGTGTGACATCCGTGTGCACGGACCACAGACAAAAGTGTAAAACCTGAAAATAAATACTTTCATACTCGCCTCGCTCCAGCGCTGACAGCTCCTCTCACTTCTGACGCGCCTCATTAGGGCTCATGAATATTCACTTCACTGAGCACAAGAGCGCACCGGAAGTGAGAGGAGCTGTCAGTGCTGGAGGGAGGTAAGTATTCTGGCTGTCCGTGTGCTATCCGTGGATGCACAGATAGCACACTGACAGCACCCATCGTGTCACACAGCCGTGACACATGGGTCTATGCCCCGCCCCCAAACGGCCTTGTTCCACACGTCCGTGGTGACACGGACGTGTGAAACCAGCCTTACCACGGACACCTGGAACAAGGCCGTATGGGGGCGGGGCATAGACCCATGTGTCACAGACTGTTCCTCTCACTTCCAGACCACTCTTGGGCTCAGTGAAGTGAATATTCATGAGCCTAATGAGCAGCATCGGAAGAGAGAGGAGCTCTCAGCGCTGGAGGGAGGTGAGTATGAAATTCTTTATTTTTAGGGTTGTCACTTTCGTCCATGGTGCGTGCACACGGATGTCACATGGATGACATCTGTGTGCATGGATGTTTCACGGCGAAAGCAGTCAGTGTGTCCGCAAAAAAATTGAATTCTCGCCGTGTGGAGCACACGGACACGCATGTGTCCACATGGAGAAACCGTCCGTGCGGAAACACGGAAGTGTGAATTTGCCCATAGGGGAACATGTGTCCCCGTATGTCAGTGCCTCCGGCATGTCTCGGCACGGACCGCACACGTGCAGGAGGCACGGATGTGTGAAACCGGCCTTTGCCCACATTGTCGTATGAGGACTCAGTTTTGCAGGACGAGTCGTAGGTTTGATGTCGTCTTTCATTTTACCAAAGTGCGAGAAAATGGGAGAAAAAATCCTGCAATTCCACATTGTGTTTTGGGTTTAGTTTTTTATGTATTTTTTTATTTATAAAAGCTTTATTTTACATTTTACATTGGATTTAGTTTTTACATTGATCAATATATAATAAAACGTCCCGGTGATCCGATCCTTCAGGTCAGTGCGATTGTGGACACCAAACTTGTTACATTTTTCTTTATCCTTTTTATTGCGTTTTTTTAAACAACCTTTAGCTGCAGAGTTTATAGAGTCAATAGCCCTAGGCCTGCATCACACATCTGCACCTCCGGAACATATGCATCCATGCTGACACATGCCGGAGGCACGGACATACGAAGACACATGATCCTCTATTGCCCCCTTCAGACGTCCATTATTCTGCACGGACCGTGTCGCCGTGTGGAGCAGATGCGTGTCCGTGTGTTCCACATGGAGACATGTCCGTTTTTTGCCGGCACCACGAACCGGTTTTGGCCACAAACATCCATGCACACAGATGTCTTCCCTGCCTCCAGCGCCGCCTGCTCCCCTCTGTTCCGGGGTCGCTCATTACTCTCATCTAATATTCACTGCACTGAGCACAACAGCGAACCGGAAGTGAGAGGAGCAGCGGTGCTGCAGAGAAGTGAGTATGTGATGACAGGATATCCATGTGCTATCCACAGATACCACACAAATGTGTCACATGTGTGACACACGGAACCCCCACCTCAAATATGGCCTGTTTCACACATCCATGACACCACGGACTTGTGAGACAAAACCGTTTGTGGGCAGGGCATGTAGCCATGTGTCACGGACGTGTGACACAATGTGTGCTGTCCATGTGCTATCCGTGGATAGCACACGGACTGCCTGCCCTCACATAGTCACCTCCTTCCTGAGCCGCTGCTCCGCTCACTTCCGGTCCGTTGTCAGGCTCAGTGAAGTGACTATTCATGAGCCTAATAAGCGGCACCAGAAGACAGAGAAACTTTCAGCACTGGAGGGAGGTGAGTATAAAATTCTTTATTTTTAAGTTTGTTACTTTGTTACTTGTTACTTGTTACGTGGTCCGTGCACACGGATGTCAGGCCGGTTTCACACATCCGTGTCACCACGGACGTGTGAAGCAAGGCCGTCTGGGGGTGGGGCGTGCATACATGTGTCACGGACGTGTGACACAATGTGTGTAGTCCGTGTGCTATCCATGGGGCCGTGGATAGCACACGGACAGCCTGTCACCCGCATACTCCCCTCCCTCCAGCACCGCTGCTCCTCTCTCTTCCGGTCCACTCTTAGGCTCAGTGAAGTGAATATTCATGAGCGGCACCGGAAGAGAGAGGAACAGACACCGCTGGAGCGAGGGGAGGAGGAAATTCTTTATTTTCAGGCTTTTTGGTTTTGTCCGTGGTCCCTCCACACAGATGTCACAGTGTGAACATCCGTGTGCAGGACGTTTGGACAAAAAAGCGGTCTGTGGCTCCGCAGAAAAACGGACAAGTCGCCGTGTGGAGCACACGGATATGCATGTGCTCCACACATCAACACGGTCCATAGGGGTTTGTGTGTCCCCGTATGTCCGTGCCTCCGGCATGTGTCTGCACGGACCGCACACGTGCAGGAGGCACGGATGTGTGAAACTGGCCTCACACAGATGACATCCGTGTGCAGGACGTTTTCGCCCAAAAGCAGTCCTTCCATCCACAATAAAATGGACATGTCGCCGTGTGGAGCACATGGGCACGCATCTGCTCCACACGTCAACACAGTCCTAGGGGGTCATAGGGGATCATGTGTCAGCACGGACATGTGAATGAGGCCTCTGTGGTTTCCACGGACATGTGAAATTGGCTCTATAGATAATCTTTAGATCAGCCAATCAGAAGGCTCCAAATGTCAGCCAATGAGGGGCAGCCATATAAGAAGGGTGGAGGACAGTGCAGGTGATGTGACTGGCAGGTGCAGCAGGAAGGTTTGGTTGCTCAAGGTGAGTAGATGGTGTTTAGCCCTTGTATTTGTCTATTACATCCCCCAAGAAAAAAAAAAATGCATCCAGCCTAAGGGTATGTGCACACATGCCGGGTTAGGGTTGGTTTAGGTGTGTAAACTGCTGGTCGGTTTACATAAATTTCATGTAAATTTATGTTAATCCAAACAGGCGTTTGGATTAACATTAAAACCTATGTAAACTGACACCCGGTGTCCACACACCGGCGGTTTACACATGCTCATCCGTTGCTAACCCGCTGGGTTCCCAGCGGGTTAGCAACGAATGAGCATGTTCTATAAACCGGCTGGTTCTGCAGTGGCTGCAAGCAGAATCATGTACTGCTTCCAGCCGCTGCAACACTGCTGCCGCTAACCTGCTGGCCACCCGCCCATCACCCGCCGCACATACCCGCCAGGATGCCGGTGGACGGCTCCGGAGCTTCCTGGCGGGTCCGCCCAACCGCCGCCGACCAACCTGCCGGCCAGTGTGCACCTAGCCTAAGGCTCTGTGCACACAGGATGTTTTTGCTACAGTCAGAAGCCCAACAAATCCTGTACAGGTTTCTAGTGTCTCTACGTTCACTGGCAGGAGATTTGCTGCATGTTTTTTTTTGGTTTTTTTTTTTTTTTTCTTCTTCTCGCTATTCTTTAAATAAGTGATCACTTTATTAGTTTAAATCATAACAATTCATAAAACATTTTAAAACTACACAAAGGTACCCCAGTGATTACCAATAATTTATAACTAGGTCTAGGACTGAGACCAAATATAAATAAATTAATTATACAGTACCAGGTTCACAAGGAAATCTAAGCAATATGTCCTTGTGAACCTGGTATAACTGGTACTGTATAATTAATTTATATTTGGTCTCAGTCCTAGACCTAGTTATAAATTATTGGTAATCACTGGGGTACCTTTTTGTGTAGTTTTTTTTTTTAAATATTTTATGAATTGTTATATGATTTAAACTAAAGTGATCACTTATTTAAAGATAATTGTACTCATCATTCATCTAAGAGCCCGTTACAGGGAAACTCTGGGTGGTTTTGAAGTGGAATGTTAAGGTGAGATATGGTAACAGTTTGGTGGACCATTGAGATGATAGGTTGTAGACCTCCTAGAAGAATTCTAACAAATGTTAAGGTACTGTCCCACTACGATATCTCTAGAAAAGTCACGTGACAGAAGTCGTATGAACGATTTGTAATTATCATTCATGCGTCGTCACACAAGGATATCGATGACTTTATCCATTTTGGCAGCGCACCAGTATCCAAGGGAGATTTTTCCATCGGATGCTGAGCAATGCAAAGTGACAGCAGCACTGGCACAATATTGTATGTTAAGTCATTTATAAACTTTACATGTGAAATCATGAAGGGATTTCACAGTCAAGAGCCGCTCCTGCAGCTCTATGCTACATGTCTGCACAGAGCTGCAGGAGCAGGTATATAAAGAACCACTATAGAACTGCTGTATAACCGTTTAGCACCACAGACAGTGACCAGTATATTACGCATTTTGCGTCTGTACCTCAGACATCTCTCTAGTCAGGAAGTTGTTTAGCAATTGTTCACGTCGCACTGTCAAATGACAGGAGCCGGCGACTTTTTATGAATGGATATAGCAGAGACGACAGTGTGCGGCTTCTGGAAAGTACAAGAAATAACCTCAGCGCTGCCAATGTTTTTATCTACATGGCTCCAGGGGAGTGTGGGCACTCTGTGTGCCACATGGCCCCAAACACTAACCCATTAAACTCCGGCTTTATATACCTGCTCCTGCAGCTCTGTGCAGACATGTCGGCACAGGAGCGGCTTTTACATGTAAAATCATGGCCGTATTGTGGTTTTTGAATAAACTTTGGTACATGACAGCGGCAGGAATAGGAGAAATCTGAAGGAGATTGTTCATCATGGTGTCACTGTCCGATGCTGCAGTTTGCTGCAGCGTTAATTGCACAATGAGCGATAGATTTGAGGTCAGGAACTCAAATTTATGACCGATCCAACGATTTTTCCTTCAGATATCCGACGTTTCCACCAACGATCCTAAAACGAGATTGTTTGAACGATCACAAGTGACGTTTCAAGGATATCGTTCAGGATATCCTTGCCTGTAATAACCCCACCATTAGACTCCCCTTGTCTTATGTCCAACCAAAATATACAATTCTGGGCTGAGCCCTATACACGGATCTACTTCAGCTTCAGAATTCTGTTCCTTCTGTTCAGGTGCCATTATATTGGAAAACACTACACGGGGTCAAGTAACATGACTCATGTATGTTGTGTGACCCCCATAGGAGATGAGGCTCCTTAGGGGTACTTCACACACTACAACATCGCTAGTGATGTCTCTGAAACGTCACGGGTTTTGTGATGCAACAGCGACCTCTCCAGCGATGTCGCAGTGTGCTACAGGTAGCAGCGACCAGGCCCCTGCTGGGAGATCGCTGGAAGTCAGTCAAGACCACTTTTAGGTCGTTGGTCTCCCACGTGACGGCGAGAGACCAACAATCGGCAACCTCCACCGGCTGGTAACCATGATAAACACCGGGTATATTGGCAGCGCCTAGTTACCCCATGTATACCTTGGTTACCAGCCTTCTCCGCTTCCAGGCTGGTATCCAAGGTACACAGCGGATATCTAAGCACATCGCTGTCCCTAGTTACCTTGGATACCAGCCTGGAAGCGGAGAAGGCTGGTAACAAAGGTATACATGGGGTAACTAGGCAGCGAGCGCTGTCTAGATACCTGCTGTTTATCATGGTTACCAGCCTGCTCCGGCTTACCACAGCCTGTTGGATAGGAGCAGGAACTCGACATCGTGGAAACAACAGTTTATATTCTTTCCACTGGTTGCTGGTGAGTCCGGCCTGTTTGATGGCTCACTAAGATCCGGTCACTTAATTCTCTGTAGCGGTCATAGTTACTGTGCGATGGTTGGAGGTGATGGAGGCTTTGGCTGTTGGTCACTTGGATCTCTCCCAGCAGTTGGTGTGGTGTTGTGGTTGATGTAGTGCTGTGCCGCAATCTGGTTAGGGATTGGTGTAATGGTTCATGTGACTGGAGCAGAATTGAAAAAGAACCCAATGTTCACTTTTGAGAACTCCCGCTAATATTTTGGGGTCAACTTGCACAATGAGTGTAAAGCGTGTTTGGTGGCGATGAGCGTGTTTGCCGTCGGTGGCCATGGCTCAGCGGCTTCATAACCAAACGAGTTACTTTAAGTCCACATGGTCATGTAGCTGACTATAATAGAAGGGGGTGTCTGGGGTAAGACCCTAGGGGGGTGGTGAGGAAGTCTCCACCATCTGCATGGGGGATCTTATCCACAAACCCTCAATTCTTTTATAATCGGCTCCATCACTGCGTGGACTTCAGGGTTTATAATCTATATATTTGTCCCCTTGGTGACCTGCCGAGCCCCCCACACCTATCACCTGAGCTGCTCACTGCCTCTGACGTCCGGCCATAGTTTGGATGCTTGGTGTGTTGTGTCCAGGGGATCTCAGAACTACACACATGCACCACATGCACTTTTAACTAAAATGCTCGGCTCGTTCTTGGCTTGGCGGCTTGTTAGTGTTTTTTGGAAATCGCCCCACTTAGCGCTCTGTGGTGATATTTCTCTTTGCCATTTTGGGGGTTCATATTCCTTCATAGTGTGAATTTAGGGGATTAACAGCAGCAGTCAGATCTGGGCTCAGCTGCCCCAGGCAGATCCTGGTTGTGTAATCTGTTCGCACAATGATCGGCTTTAAAGGTAAATTGTGCATCAGGTTTTCCAAAAAAATATTCGAGTTGTGTGTAGTATTTCATAGATGGGGTCTATGGAGAAAACGCATCAATTGATTGACATGGCATTACTTTTACTGATCAGGTTTTGCTGCAAAAACCTGATTGGAAAAAGAAAATGCAGCTGATGGCACAGAAATCTCATAAATCTGACTCTGCTGACATGACAGATTGAGACATGGATATATGACCAGGATCCAGTGCTTCACAAAGGTAAAATCCTGGGACTGATGTGATTAATGATGGATCACAAATTGCACAACAGCCAGAGCTTTATTGGCAAATGCTGAATGCACATGCATCGTCCACCAGGGCTGTGGGTTATTCGGGACTGGTTGTGCTGTTTCAATCCTGTTTTATAGTTTAAACTGTTATATTGATGCTTGTCTCTGCTGCCACCTGCTGGCCAGACCTTTCAATTCTTTCTGCCTTTCCTTGTCCTGCCTATGGGGGTGTGGCTCCTGCACGTGCTGTTTGTCTCTTCCTGTTTTGCCCAGTCATTAGGAGACATCTTTACTGCAGAGAGTTCTATCCTCATGGAGCTAGAGAAGCAAAGTTTTTGACCCACAAGTAGCGACTGCAGAGACAAGCTTCATACAAGATTTCAATGCCATGTTTTGGATCATTCATCTACGGAATAAACCAGCATTGTTTTCACCCTAACGTGTGTACGCTTATCTGAGAAGCTGCTCCGGGTCCTGTCTGCCCCTCTTACTGGAAGTACAAAGGTAAGAAAGAACTCTCACCCCATTATATAACCAGCGTGCCTTTATCGCCTTTAAGTGGGAACAGAACAGTCAAAAACTCTGCTTGAAGGCTCCCAGCAGTCAAAAACTTTGATTGAAAGCTCCCAGCAGCTAGAAAACTGCCTTACAGCCCAACATCCAGCTATAGTTCTCCATGTGCCCTGTCCCTCTGTGCATTAATCTGCCCAGCAACAAGCCTTGTGTATCTGTCTGCCTGCAGCAGTGCACGTCTGGACAAGCCTGGAGGAAGCTCTCCCACCTGCCACATCTTCTATCAGCTCTGCCTATACTGTTATAAAGAACTGTTTTTATGCACCTGCAGTTTCCTTCTGGCCACATCGCTTCCATAAGCCTGCAGTACACTATACCTCATTACTGCACATCGGCGAGCTGCGAACCCAAGTTTCGTCAAAGCCACCTTGGGGATCCCATCCGGGAGTTCCCGCAGAGCCGCACAGCGATTTTCGGACCCCTATTCAAAAGTTGAGTTTTTTTAAAGAGACAGTACACCTTTATTCAAAATGGCCGAAAAGGACCTCGGACAGGCTCATACTGCTGAAACAGAGCAAATACAACCTGATACCGTCCACAATGAAGCCCAGGAGGCAGACCCCACGTCTCAAGCAGACCAAGTTACCCGACCAAAACGTTCTTACAAACCAACGGTAAAGGCAATTGAAAACTATCACGCTATGAAAGATGAGCTAAGTGAACGCCTGGAAGAACAGTGGGAACGCGTCGCCTCTTACATGTCGAGACTTGAACCCTCGTCAGGCGACGCCGCAAGCTTACAGTCTGTTATGGAACGGCTGAACGCCGCCCATGAAGGATACAAGAGACTGTCAACAAGGTACATTGCCCTTCTAAAAGACTTTAATTCTGATGAATCCCTTTCAGACCTCAGTAAGACGCTAGAGACAGACAAAGGGAGAGATGCCAAGGTCCGACACGCCATAAACAAGGCCGAACACTATCTCTCACCTACAAGAAACCAGATCACACCGATCGACCTCATCTAAACGTTCCTCTCGGGCATCCAGGTCATCATCCTCAAGAAGTTCAACCATGAGCGACAGGATACTAGAGGCCCGCATAATAGCAGAGGAATCCAGGGTGAGACGTTCTTTCACTGAGAGAGAAGCAGAAGAAAAAAGGACAGAAGCAAGGGCAGAGGCAAAAAGGGCAGAAGCAGAGGTGGAAGCAAAAAGGGCAGAGGCTAAAAGGGCGGAAGCGGAGATGGAAGCAAAAAGGACCGAAGCAGAAGCGGAGGCTCGAATACAGATCCTTCGGTCACAGATGGAAGAGGAGGTCGCGCTAGCTAAAGTAAGACTACTCGAGCAGGCATTGATCCAAGGTCTTGATCCAGCTAACTCGCCACCACTGGAAACGGATGATCCAGTCGATCGCACCAGAGACTATGTGCTAAACCGGGTACCTGTAGCGACCCCGGTCTACAGTACCGTCCAAGTCAACGACACCAAAACCCCCAACATACTTCTAAAGGTGCCAGTACCCTCGAAGGCGCCCGAGCTAATTAACGACAGTCGCCGAGAGATACCCTCTCAAACACAGTCACCACCACAAGATGGCAACCCAGCGTTTCCTGGCCCACCTTCACAGCTCAAGCGGTATTCGTCAGATTCTTCAAGGGCTAAACCACAGCTCAACCCTGCAGCAGCATCATTCTACCCGGAAACAGCTCATCCATTCATGCCAGGCGGCCCATACGCCCCAGGGGCATCACGAGTCGTCGTGGCAACAAGTGGTGAGAAGTCGGACATGTCCGAGTTTGCCAGGTTCATGGTGAGCAGAGAGCTAATCAGTACTAGTCTTGTGAATTTCGATGATCGTGCAGAGAACTACAGGGCCTGGAAAGCAACCTTCAAGGCAGCCATCGCCAATCTCAACCTAACCGAAGAACAGGAACTCGACCTCCTGATCAAGTGGTTGGGCCCAAGCTCTTCAAGCCGTATCAAGAGCCTCAGAACCGTCTATGTAGGACAAGCAGAAGCAGGTCTTGCCGCCGCATGGCAAAGGCTAGAACGCACCTTTTGGCAGCGCGGAAGCAATAGAGAAAGCCCTATTCAAGAGACTGCAGGATTTCTCAAAGATCAACCTTAAAGAAGTCCACAAGCTCCAAGACCTAAGTGATCTGCTCATGGAGCTGGAGCTCGCCAAAAGAGACCCTCGTCTGTCCGGGCTGTGCTATCTGGATTCAGCCCATGGAGTAAACCCAATCGTGGTGAAGCTGCCATACAGTCTGCAGGAGAAATGGGCAACGTCAGTCTCAAGGTACAAAAGAGTGAACGACGTCACCTTTCCCCCATTTATCCACTTCTGCAGATTCATTGACGACCAGGCCCAGATGAGGAATGACCCCAGCCTCGACTTCCTAGTATCCAACACTTCGGCAGCTGCAGCAACTCCAGCAGCAAGGTATGAAAGTGCTATACAAAAACCCAGAGACACTAAGAGCTGTGAGTGTTAGAAAGACCGAACTACCATCACCCGCAACACCCACAGACGAACAGAACACTGTCTCACCACGAGATAAGTCTTTCAATCGTGAATGTCCCATCCACAAAAAACCACACTCACTGACCAAGTGCAAGGGGTTTAGATCCAAAACCTTACAGGAGCGCAAGAAGATCCTCACTGAGCTTGGGATTTGCTTCAAATGCTGCGCATCACTTGAGCACATGGCCAAGGACTGTAAATCCACAGTCAAGTGTGGGGAGTGCCACAGCAAAAAGCACATTTCAGCCATGCATCCTACTCGGCTAGCTAGAGACACACCGGCTACAGTCACCACCGCTCCCGCTCCAAGTCATGGCGGGGAGCCACAGAATCAGACTGACACCGCCACAACTGTTTCATGCTCAGAGGTATGTGGAGAGGGCCGAATGGAGAAATGTTGTGCCCGAATATGCCTCATCAAGGTTTATCCCGAGGGACGCCCAGAAAAGGCAATGAAGGTGTATGCCATCATAGACGACCAAAGCAACCGGTCCCTGGCAGGAACCAAATTCTTTGAAGCCTTCGGAATTAGTGGACCATCAGAACCCTACACCTTGAACACCTGCTCAGGCCGCATAGAGACTAACGGCAGAAGAGCCCGGGGATTCATTGCTTCTCCTATCAACGGGAAGACTGAAATACCTCTACCAACGCTTGTTGAATGTGACCAAATACCCAGCCACAGGAGTGAAATTCCTACCCCAGAAGCTGCACTTCATCAACCACACCTGAAACACCTCGCGAGCGTTATCCCACCTATAGACAACAACGTGGAGATTCTACTCCTGCTCGGCAGAGACAACCTGAGGGTACACAAGGTGCGACAACAGTGCAACGGACCTGACTATGCACCATACGCCCAGAGACTGGACTTGGGATGGGTAGTCATAGGAAATGTGTGTGTTGATCGATCAGAAATCGACTCCTTCAGGACCTACGTGCATGGAGATGGGCGCACAACCTGCCTAAGACCATGTCCTCATCACCATGAAGTGAAGAAGCCCCCAGACTCAATACAGCTACCCGACGTCGCTTCTTCCCTGCGTACCGACAACTTAGGAAGATCAGTCTTTCACGCAACCTATGGTCTCCGAAGAACCGCGTCAGAGGGAGAGTCCGAGTATGGCACAGACGCGAGAGACTTTGTTGAAAAAGACTTTTACGTAGATGACGGGCTCAAATCACTACCCACCGAGGAAGCAGCCATTTATTTGCTCAAAAGGACCCAAGGTCCAGAGTTCCTGCTGAGACAGTCGGAGGAAGGTGTCCAGGAAAACTTCAGCATCCTAGATCCAGATAACGATCCAGATGTCCGAACTGAAGTCAACACCCTGGCCACCAGTGCAGAGGAAGCTTCCAACCTTGACTGCCAACGTTTTGGACGTTTCTCCAGCTGGACAAGACTCGTCCGGACTGTCGCCAGGTTAGTGCACATCGCCAGATGCTGTTGTACAGACCTAAAAAACAGAGACTCTCATCGCTGGCATGTGTGCCACAAACCCCTTTCTGCTGAGGACATCTCCAATGGTGAGTCCCTCATAATACGCCACCTCCAACAGAGTGAAATCGCCACCGAATGGAACTGTTTACACAACAAACAGCAGATTCCACTAAGAAGCCCTCTCGCCAATCTAAACCCGATTATGGACAGTTTTGGCTTACTTGGAGTCGGCGGTCGTTTAAATCAGGCTCGTTTCGGAGTCGCAGAACAAAATCCTCTCATCATTCCCAACAAACACCACGTTACAGTCTTGCTGATCCGACATCACCATGAAAGGACTGAACACCAAGGCAGGCAGATCACAGAAGGCGCCGTACGGTCGGCAGGCCTTTGGATCATTGGAATGAAGAGACGTGTAGCACAAATACTCCATGATTGTGTGCATTGTCGCAAAACGAGAGGAAAGCAACTGTGCCAACAAATGGCTGATCTGCCTGCAGACAGACTTTCTACGGAACCACCTTTCACCTACGTGGGCCTAGACGTGTTCGGACCATGGTTGGTATCCTCACGCAGAACGCGTAGCAGCCGAGCAGACAATAAGCGGTGGGCTGTGCTATTCAGCTGCATGAGTGTTCAAGCCGTTCACATTGAGGTGTTAGAATCCATGGATACTTCCTGCCTGATCAATGCCTTAAGGAGGTTCTTTGCCATTAGAGGACCAGTAAAGCAGCTGAGGTCCGACCGTGGCAGCAACTTCGTCGGTGCATGTAGAGAGCTGAACATCGACACCAAGCCAATCCAAGACCAGCTAGCAGACAAGGGTTGCACCTGGATCTTCAATTCTCCTCACAGTTCTCACATGGGAGGCTCCTGGGAGAGGATGATCGGGATCTCACGCAACATCCTGAACTCCATGCTAAAGGACGTTAAATCCTCAAGACTCATGCACGAGACTCTAGTCACTCTTTTAGCCGAAGTCTCAGCCATCATCAATTCGAGACCCCTCGTGCCCGTGACAATGGATCCAGAGGTACCAACCATGCTGACTCCCACTATCCTTCTTACTCAAAAAATTGACAACGCGGTAATTCCCAGCGGAGACTTCACTCACGCCAACACCTACCAAAGACACTGGAAACGAGTCCAATATTTGGCCGACTACTTCTGGAATCGATGGAGAAAGGAATACCTCACCGTTCTTCAAGGAAGAAGGAAGTGGCGACATCCCAAGCCGAATATCAAGGAAGGAGACCTGGTCCTTATGAAAGATCAGACCACTGAAAGAACTGACTGGCCTCTGGGACTTGTTACTAAGACACTACCTAGCCAGGACGGCAGTGTGCGGAAGGTGGAGCTAAGGGTCTTCAGGAAAGGTGAGACGAAGACCTTTGCAAGGCCGATCCACGAACTCATTCTGCTGTTGCCCGTAGAGAGCGCCACTACGGGATGAACGCTTCCTGACCTGAACTTTGGCCATTTTCTTTTTTCCTCATTTTTCGATTTTAGAATTTTGAATTGTTGTATTTAACATGCCTTTCGTTTTAGGTATTGCTATGGACTAATAGTGGAATCCCCAAAGTGAATTCCAGACGGGGAGTGTGCTGTTTCAATCCTGTTTTATAGTTTAAACTGTTATATTGATGCTTGTCTCTGCTGCCACCTGCTGGCCAGACCTTTCAATTCTTTCTGCCTTTCCTTGTCCTGCCTATGGGGGTGTGGCTCCTGCACGTGCTGTTTGTCTCTTCCTGTTTTGCCCAGTCATTAGGAGACATCTTTACTGCAGGGAGTTCTATCCTCATGGAGCTAGAGAAGCAAAGTTTTTGACCCACAAGTAGCGACTGCAGAGACAAGCTTCATACAAGATTTCAATGCCATGTTTTGGATCATTCATCTACGGAATAAACCAGCATTGTTTTCACCCTAACGTGTGTACGCTTATCTGAGAAGCTGCTCCGGGTCCTGTCTGCCCCTCTTACTGGAAGTACAAAGGTAAGAAAGAACTCTCACCCCATTATATAACCAGCGTGCCTTTATCGCCTTTAAGTGGGAACAGAACACTGGTCCCTGTCTAGTCACAGGGGTATGGCCCGGTTCTGTGGCCCTGGAGGAACCACAATTAAAAAGGGGGGGGGGGGGGAGAAATGTAAAGGTTAATAAAATTAAAGTCAATTTAAAGCCAGATACTCGGGGCACTAAGCGGTGCTGAAATTCAGGTCTGGGAGAACTTCCCGGTAAGGCGGATCCACTACCGGTGGTGCGCAGCCAAAGCACAAATCAAGATAACCAGGTATAAGAAGAAGCGGCACTCACCGAGGTAGTATAGATGGTCCTTTTATTCTAGAAACGGACAGGGTGCAGGGAGGAGGCCAAGGGGGGCCAACGGACAACGACGCCGTTTCACGACAGCTGTCGCTTCTACGGGTCCGTTGGCCCCTGTGGCCTCCTCCCTGCACCCTGTTCGTTTCTAGAATTGTAGAATAAAGGACCATCTATACTACCTCGGTGAGTGCCGCTTCTTCTTATACCTTGTTAATAAAATTAAAGTTTGTCACTGACACCAACTGTGGTATGCGGCCAGATGTGACTGCCGCTGCTTGTCTCAGCTCCGGGGGATGGTGATGTGGCGCAGCAAGGTGGTGAGCCCTCCACGGGCAGGGCTGGTTTATCCCCTGGGCCGGTGGTGGTCTATTTTGGGGTGGTTGTGAGGTGACTATGGGGGTGCAACTTATTTCTCACAGCTGTGCTTCGGATCTCTCAGCCTTGCAACTTCTCAATGCTGGTATCTGTCACCATGGACGCTCAATAAAAACTCACTTTGTCTCAAGTTCAACTGGGTACTTTACTCACTGCTTTTGCTCTTGTTTGACAGTCTGTTTTCTGCCGTGAGCAGTACCGGAAGCCAATCGCCAGCTCAGATGGATCACCACAAGCACCCACCTTAAAGCCTTTTGGGTCTCTCCAGGACTGCTCACCACCTCAGGGCTAGAAGTCTTGGACTTTCCTGGGCATTCGACCCTTGGATTCCTAGTCCTATGAGGCTTTTTCTTTGGTGTGATGGTCAGTTTGGTTCCATAGAGACCCTTCACCTCACCGGTTAATCTGTGGCCGGGGTGTATAGCAGCCAAGCACTTTTTCTTTTCACAGGGCCAGTACCCTGTCAGTCGACCCAGTCCCTCAGTGTCTCCGTAAAGCTGGTCTTCCACCTTGGACTCCTTCTCCACTACACCTGGTCACTACCCTCAGACTCGGTCAGCCTCTGACACCGGCCGCCGGGTCCCAGTTTTCTCTCTGGTTGTCAGCCTTTTCTGCTCTGTCACTCTGCACCTTCTCCAACTAACTGACTGTCACTCTCTCTGAGGTCACTACTGTTTCTCCTCCCCCTTCCACTGGTGTCTCTCTAAGCTCCACCCACCTCTCCCCTGCATGGCATAGTCCTAGGTCTGGCTGGGGATTTGGGGCCGTGGTTGGTTTGGGATGGATCAACATCACAAAGCACTCACTGATCTCAGGGAGACCAGTCAAGGAAAACATTGCAGGCAGCCGGCTAAAGCGCTCAAAGACAGTGACATGGTGGTTTGGGGTGGATGGCTTACCATCCCAGCTGCTGTACTACTTTGTGGCCATCGGTCCACAGGGGTGCCGCATACGCACCGTTATTAATGATGTGTAGTGGAGTTGGGGGTGAGCTCACTCGCAGCTCCGCTCCCCAGAGCTTGTTCTCCTACACGTCCTCTCCTTTCCCTCTCCTCTGACATGCTTCTCTAACCCCTCCTCGCCGGAAACAGGGCCGCTCCCCCTTCAGAAGAGTCAGGACTGGTGTGTGAATGCTAGTGGTTACTTAGTTTGCGGATCTCCTCCTGCTTCCAAGCACATCTTCACCACTCCCTTCCCTGTGAAGGAGGAAACCTCACTGGGGCGCCACATCACCACTACATATTTGGAAAGTAGCAGTATTTTGTTACAAACTGACAATTTGACAATGCAGTCATTGTATTTTCCAAGCAAATATCACAGTGGTCACATGGGGACAAATCAGGATGATGTAGCTCTGAAAGAAATGACATCAGAGCCCAAAATAATGAACATTGCTCTGTGTTAATGCAGAATGACAAACAAAGAAGGGTCTCTGACACTGTGTAAATGAGCATACAAGATTTAGTATCAATGATGAATACTCCAACCTTGGCCCTAATGAATTCTGTTCTATATGTAGCTATAAGAGATCCATTATTTTTATTAGCAATACAATGTGTCAAGTCTTTTGGTGTAGACTTACTCAGGGGTTTTTGGCTAAAAAGTGAAATGTAAAGAGAATCTTGAACTAGATTGACACAAATCGAAGTTGTCATACTATCATTAACACATTAATTGTTTCATTTCTTTCAGAATCACAATCATGAGTGGAAAAATAGTCCCCCGGAGCCTTTCCAAGGGGGTGGACTTCTGCGGTGTGGACAAATATTATTACATTGTCCGCTCCGATCTTGGCTGCTACATGAGATCGACCAACTTCCACGAAGGAAAAGATCTGGAGGTCCTCAGCCTGCATCCTTCATGTAGAGGGGGAGATCATTACTTGGCTACAAAAGACAACCTGTTCTACATAATCAAGGGAAAAGAGTATCGCCGGGTCAAAAACATGACAACGGATGAAGACGCCATAGTCTACCCCCTACACAAGAACTGCCAAAAAGGAGACCACTACCTGACAGCATTTGGTCACTACTATATCGTCTATCTGGGCCGAGGCGTCTACCGTAAAACCACCAACATGTGTGAGGATACAGACAGTGTAGAATATCCTCTGCACCCCAGCTGTAAGAATGGACTCTACTATTTCGGCATAGCTGATTACTATTACTTTGTGAAGCCTCATGACAAGTGGGGGGTCCAATATGTGAAGAGCACTGACTTTTCCGTTAACGAAAATTCACAGATCTTCTCCTTCCATCCTGATGTCATCCCCTTTCTCCCAGGGGGTTTAGCCATTGGTAAAGGGTCTGCGTATGGTGAATGGTCGTGCATCAAGACCCTCAGCAATACTTCACAGACCCCTGTCGAGTGGAAGAAGAGAATCACCAAGAAGATCGGGTATGAGAAGGAGAAGATGTCCAGTATCGAGCACAACTGGAAGGTGTCCGCTACAGTCTCTGTAGAAACCGGTAGTTTGACTTCTAAAATTGCCAAGAGTCAGTTCTCCCTGACGGCTGAATATGGAGGATCCAGTCTCAACACGGAGAAAGAAAATTGGAGCGAAGCCACTGAAATTGAGGAGACCATCACTGCGACTGTGCAACCTCATAAGGAAATCTACGTGTGGTCATACCAGCTTGGCCTGGGGAAAGAGCCCGTGCTGCACTGCCGAGACATGAAAATCACCGACACCAAAAATCCCCCAACTGATGTTCCATTGCCCCCTGTCAAGGACTAGTCCACAGGCAAATGGCCTCCTGAGCTTTTACGGAGTAAGGTTGTTGGGTGTAACCTGCTCGGCAAGGGTCTGTCATGATACCGTGATTTGTCAATTGGTAAATTAATAAAGAAATGTTTGCATAAACAGTTGTTACTGTACTTTACTGTAGCCACAGGATGGCTCAATACTACAGAAACTAGAGGCACCGGGTTAACATTCCTCTTGGGCACTGGTGGTCTTGATGATCTTCTAGAGCCCGCTTTCTACAATGCCGGGGTTGGCTGTTATAGACCCACAACTAATTCAGTCTGATGCTAGATCTAATGGCTCCAATTTTAATCCCTTAGGTGGTGCAGATAATTGTGGCTATAAAACTGTAGATATGGAGGCTAGTGTAGAGCCCAGGCTTTGGGGGTACTTGGGTATCAGGTTGCAAGGGGTTAATGCTCCTGTTGACAGGGGGAGTGGTGGCCGCGCCTGATCCCGTATCCTGGGTATATCTTCAAAAAGGGATGATTATTTACAGGGGATGCTATATACAGTTGTCGCACCACCACCTGTAGTTTCTGGTGAGGTGTCACCAGTGCCACCACAGTCCACCGGAGGTAGATAGTATTGCGGCTTAGTTGGTATAGTCCCCTATAGTTAGGGCTGAACCTCCAGGGCAGCGTTCCTGTGCATAGAACAAGTTCATGCAGAATAGAAACAGGCAGAGGCAAGGTCACTTTTTCCTCCGGGTACTTTACTGGAAACTTGTAGCAGCACTTAGCTACCTGTTCTTGTAACATCTAACGGGTGGCTGCAAGTGGATCCCAGGTGGTATGATGGAACCCCCAGTGTGCCTTCCTTCGCTAACCCGCGTCTGTTCCTTCCCACTTTTCAGTTTTTGGTGTGAAGCCTGGTGACATGAAGTCCAGCCTGGCCTCCTTTCCTCTCACCTTCACGGCCGTCGGGTGACCCTCTGCTAGCTGGCCGCTCGTTCCTTTGGCGGTGCCTGGTACCCTCTTTGTGGTCGGTTCTGGTGCCCGGGAGAATTAGGGTATGTGCACACTGGTGGGCGGGTTTTCGTCGGCTGGGCGGACCCACCAGGAAGCTCGAGCCGTCCACCGGCTTCCTGGCGGGTATGTGCGGCGGGTGCCAGGCGGGTGGCCAGCGGGTTAGCGCCGGCGGTGTTGCGGCGGCTGGAAGCAGTACATGATTCTGCTTGCAGCCGCTGCAAAACCGGCCGGTTTATAGAACATGCTCATTCTTTGCTAACCCGCTGGGAACCCAGCGGGTTAGCAACGGATGAGCATGTGTAAACCGCCGGTGTGTGGACACCGGGTGTCGGTTTACATAGGTTTCAATGTTAATCCAAACGCCGGTTTGGATTAACATAAATTTACATGAAATTTATGTAAACCGATCGGCGGTTTACACATCTAAACCGACCATAACCCGGCCAGTGTGCACATACCCGAAGACTCCACAGGAATCCAGATTCTCTGTGCCTATAGCTACGGCAGTCTGCAGGCTCCGGTGCCCAGTAAGTTGTCTGGGAGAACCTGACTACTGCCCCTCTTCCCAAACTGGCTGCTCTCCTGAAAAGTTTCTTTCTCAGACCCTCTTTCTTCCATCTCTCCCTAGTCCCTCAGCCGAGAGACCTAGCAGCAGAGACGAAAGTCTTAGAGGCAAAGACCTTCTTGTTCCCCTTAGGTGTTTTTATTCCCTCCCGGGTAACCTCCGACCGTGTAAACTAATGTGGGAGTGTTGGGAGGGAGGGGTCCCACCCACCATCCTAGGGTCCACCTGCAGCTGGAGCATCTGCAATTCTTTTACGGGTGCAGTACCCCTCTGACACCTACTTGGCGGGGCAACACTAGCCAATGGGCTAATAGTCTTTATCTAAACCTGAGTGGTCAAGAAGAGCCTAAACTACAAATATATAATATATCTATCTTTATACACAAATGAACTACAATATAAAAATGGGATAAGGGTAATATTACACATTACATAAGCACCACCAACATGTGTGGCCAAAGATGTGTAGAAACAGGGGTGTAACTACAATAGGGGCAGGGGATGCAATTTGGCCCTTGAGCCTAGGGGGCCCCAAAAGTCCCTTTGGCCTATTACGGCTATTGCTGTTAGATTTGTAGTAATTGGGGTTCCTGTTGGAGCTTTTGCATTGGGGCACATGTTTGCTCCAATCATGCATAAAAGAACATATCATCTATACTGAACGCTTTGTATTATGCATCTGTGTTTATAAGCATTAAAGTGCCACATGTAACCCTAGTGCCCCAACCACGCATCCCAGGTATGTGCCCACAGGACGTTTTTGCTGCGGTTTCTGCGTGCAGTTTACCATTGGGTTATGGTAATATATGCTCATTTGTTCCTGTGGTTGGTTTTGCTGGGAATCTAAATGTGTTTCGCGGACGCTGTGCCCACACATTGGTTTTTGCAAGTGTCAAGGATTGTCAAATCCCTGCGGTTTTCCTGCAGATGGGAGAGAATTGATATGCTCTTTTCCTGTGTTTGTGCTGCAGACAATAGTAAAAACGCAGCATTAAAAACACGCAGATCATAGCTAATCTCCTGGCAAGGGCTCTAGGATCCTTGAAACCAGTACAGGTTTTGCTGCGTTCAGGACTGCTTTAAAAAAAAGTCCTTTGGGCACATGGCCTAAAGATTTCGGGCCACTTCAGTAGAGCCTGCACTCCAGTGCCAGCCCGGGCCCTCGGTGTCCCCACTGACTCAAGCACACCTTAGACTCCCTCTGGCTTTCACCTTGGTTTACAGCCTTGGACCCGGGCTAACGTCATAGTGGCAAAGGCCGCCGGGTCCGGGTACTCTGTCCTGTCTGGTGGTCTCGCCTCTCCTTCTGACTGGTCTGGCTTTGTCTGAGTTGGTCTGATCTTGGTCTCGGCTTCTCCTCTTCCTACTCACTCACTCACTCCCCTTCTCTCCTAACTTGGTGGTCTCCCCTTTTTGTTCTGGTGTTCCCACCCCTAACCGGGTTGTGTCCTAACTTTCCACCCTCCACCCGGCTCCTCCTGCTATCCCATTGCTGGACAAAGAGTACCTCGACTTGGGATCAGGGTGTGTGGGGTGATCAACTAACCAATCCCAGCTGCTGCACCGTCTACTGTAGGGGTGCCACATATATGCTATAGTTGTATGTATAATATGTGCTGGTGTCATGAAATGTAGTGACGTTGTTTATTAGGCCAGGATCAGACTGCTGTATAACTGAGGTGCCAGCCATAGGGGGACCCGGGAGCTGAGGACGAGGCAGCCCCAGCCTCCTGAGCCAGCCCTGGCCAGCTCCCCAATGCAAAGGTTATATTCAGCTTCATCCTTATTGAGAGCCAAATCAGACATGGTCAATGGAGTTAGAGGTTTACTAAAACGGTCTTATGAAACACCAGCACACATCTTGAACGTTGCATAATTTGTCAGACTGCTGCACTTGATCCCTTGACATCGCTATGAATTAATAGTCTACTGCATCACTAACCCTACCCCACTTGTGGGGACACATCCAAAAATATCATAGGGAATTGCCAGGCAAAGGTTCCTTTTACAGCTTGCACAATGGTGAGCCCATTAGCCCGAGTCTATGCCATGGTTCACCAACCATCGGCGGAGGGGACAGCCTCTGCCAGAGTAAGCAAGCTCTCTTCTCCTCCTCCCTTCCCTATTCCCCGGCCCCCCAGGGTGCTTGGCATAGGCCTGGGTGAACAGCCCTGAACGATAACTGATGTGAGATGACGGTAGCTCTTGCCGGTATCTCTTGTGGCGACTCCTTGTGGGTGGGAAGACAAGGATCCATTGACGGTGATAAAGACGTTCTTGTGTAGGACCGTGACACTAGCCCTGGTGTTGAAGTATGGACCCATAATATTGAAGAGACTATTGCCAGAGGGCACAGAGGAAGATGTGTGAGCTATAATAATGGCCCCCTAAACTAGTGGCTGGCTATAGGCCTATGGTTGGCTAGGCCTCTGACCCACTGTGGAACAGGAGAGCGGCTAACGGATGGCAGTAATCCACCATCCTACGCGGATGCAACAGAAAGCATATTGCTCATTGCTACTACTGTAGGGCTACGATATAGTACGAACCCAAGGCATCATACCGACACGTCAGTGTTACCATATAGTACTGACCCCAGACATCATACCGACATGTCAGTGTTACCATATAGTACTGACCCCAGACATCATACCGACACCTCAGTGTTATCATATAGTACTGACACCTCAGTGTTACCATATAGTACTGATCCCAGACATCATACCGACACCTCAGTGTTACCATATAGTACTGATCCCAGACATCATACCGACACCTCAGTGTTATCATATAGTACTGACCCGAGGCATCATACCGACACCTCAGTGTTACCATATAGTACTGACCCCGGACATCATACTGACACATCAGTGTTACCATATAGTGAGCATGGTGAGTAAATCTCCCCCCAACAAAAAAGTGTGTAATTGCACATTTTCTTTTGCACTTTCACCACACTTGGAATTTTTTCCCCCATTTTCCTGTACACTATATGGTAATGGTACAACTTGTCCTGTAAAATCCTGGCCATCAATGGTAAAATAAAAGTTAAGGCTCCTGGAAGAAGGGGGAGAAAAATGCCTGGGGGTGAAGTGATTAAATATCCTCCAGGGTCCGGCCACATTCACACGTCTGCTGCACATAGACCCACAGAATCTCAATATCTTCTTAGGAAACAACAAAGAAATTGAAGCAGTAAACACCGATCCTGCAATTTTTTTTTTTTGTCACATTTTAAATATTCCACATTTCCGGCATTTGTGGCACTTCCCCCAAAATGTATCAAAGTTTTTGCTTCTAAACTCAGGGCTTTCCAACTTGTGAAAAAACACTGAACAGAACATGACTTTTTGATCATTGTCATTTTTTGGGAGGTGAAATGTGCAAATGAACCAAAGAAGAAAAAGTTTAAAAAGGCAAAAAACATTCCGCATAATTGGCATGACGTCGCTCTACATGAGGACATACCACATTATTATATTTTACTACTTTTGCTAAATAAAGAAAAGTTTATTGCAGAAACCTTTAATGTTTCCATGCACAGAGCTGTGACGGCTGATTTGTGTTAGGACAAGCTGGAGTTACTTTAATATACCGTATTTTATTTACCGTATATAGCGCCAACCTATTCCCCTGCACTTCATTATTTTTCGGTGCATGGAACTTTTTGATCACTTTATATTCAGCTTTTTTTTCTCTGTGTAGTGAACAAAAACAGCAATTGTGACCTGATCACACTCCTACGTCACCCGGACCTGGAAATACCAGGAATCAGGGCTTCAATTGGACCAGCGTCCGATAGATGCATGTACAATTTATTGCAGGGAGCCGGCACGCTGCACTTTCTGACCCGCTGCCAGTTTGACAGCAGTTCAGAGAATATCCTTTCTCTACACTTCTTCCAGGCTGTATTGCAGTCCCTGCTTCTAATTTAGCAGCTCTTGCACATAAAACATGTGCACTAATGTGGCGCCCATGTGGTCCGGTGGCCACTATTCGTTTGCGGCAGCCGGGATTGGTAAGTCCAGTCACCCACAAACACACCCCAGTCTTAGAGCGAGCGGGTGAACCCAGGTAGTGGGATGGCTCAGGCAGCTGTGGGATGACGGGAGGAGACAGGTGGTGGGTGGGAAGTGAGCAGTAAGTGGTTAGGGAAAGGGAGAGAACAAAGGGAAGATACCATGGGAAGTAGGCAGTTGGAGGAGGACAGAAGACAGCACAGACCCGGAGGCCCAAACCATGATGAGGCCTATCCTGGGGCTACTGACCGCAGAAAGACAGAGTGGGTCCTAGGGGCACGGGCAGTGAGTGATCCACCCATGTGCCCGAATCTGCAGTGACGTGGAAGGACAGGGTGAGAACCAGAGACCCGGCTCTGAAGGTTGGCAGGAAGGTTCCAAGCCCCAACCACAGAACTAGTATGCAACAAGATCTCCAGAAGTAGAGGCCACTTCCCAACACAGCACAGAAAAGGCAACCGTACTAGACCCAGGGGACTCTGACAGTCGCCCATGAAGACATGTGGCTGCTAGATTGGGGCTCTGTGTGCGGAGGTGCGGTCAGGAAGAACAGGCAGAGAGAGAGGAAGGCCCAAGAGAAAGGAACACAAAAGGGGGTGTACTGGACAAGCCATCCTAGTTGCTAAGGACTATCCGGGACGTCACTGTACTTGAGCTGTAACTTAAAGTGCCTGACAACAAAAGCCAAGTAAACCGGGTTGGAACTCAGACTGTGTATGAGACTCCTATTTCCCGCCTGCGCCTGACGAGTGGTAGACTGCCAAACCGCACAGACGGCAGGGGGCCTGCCCGGAACCTGCCAGCAGCCAACTCTGCCCCGCTGGCCTTCCAACACCCCAATCATCTCAATCCAGAAGCCCTGGGGATCCGCTCTTCCCCTGTGGAGCTAAACCATCACAGCTGCAACTCCATCGTCCCCAGACCGCAGCAGCGGCCCCTACCGGCCGCCTTCCACGGGTGGTGTCACGACAAACTTTTTTACTTTTACCTCTTTTTCACTTCCCCGCCTTCTTACTAACCGCCTAACTGGGTGGCCACGGACCGGGTCATACCACTGTGACAGCAGACCCCCAGCCGCTCGAGGGCATCAAGAGAGCCAGGCTCCGAGTACCCCATGGCCCCCACTGGGGCGAGTCACTAACAATCCCACTCCTTAATAATGGGAAAAAAACACATTTGAGGCCCTTCTGTGTCTTCCAGAATGTATTGGCGTACCTCCTAATCTTTGGCATCTCTTGCTCTTATAAAGCCATTGCATGGAGTCTAGGAGTCGCACTACCTAGCGATTTTAAACAGAATGTGCATGAGTCCCTCCTTTATGTCTAATACAGGGTGATCGCAGTACCTCTAATTTTTTTAGCAGTTCTTGCATAGGCTCCGAGTTTGAGGCCCTCCTTCATAAATTAAACAGAAATGTGTCTGACCATGTCACACACCCAGACAGGTAGAAAAATATTAAAATTATGTTTAATGGTGACTACCAGTGGGTGTAGTTTTAGTTCACCTTCTACTGCAGTCTTAGGCAATTGGGAAACACAGTGAGATGGACCGACTATTAAAGTCATGTTCACACATTGACGGGTGAGGAGGATGCTTTCTTCCCTTTGAATCCAACTATACTCGTTCAGCTTTTTGATGTAGTCATCACTGGTACATTCAGTTTATGAAGCACCGCGTCCTTGGTGGACATGTCCATCCAGCAACACACATGTCATGCTAATGGTCGCACCAAAGGAGGCCACGTTCTCGGTTAACCATTATATTCTGAAGTATCTAACACTTTAAACCCAGCCAACTTCCACTGATGCCATTACAGAGAGCAGCGGGTGGACAACTCAGTCCCTACAGTATGAACCCGGCTCTGCCTAGGAGTTTCCCCTGCCACCAAGCTCCCGTTCCCAGGGGGAATGTTACCTTTGTAGTTATATCCATGGTTTTAGACATTTAAACTTCTCATATTACAATAAACGATCAACTGTTGGTCCAAGCATTATTTCTTTATTGATTTACCAATTGATAAATCTTGTGCCAATACCACCCAACAATTTTCATGCTCTACAAAACCTCAGAAAGCCATTGCCCAACTAGTTCTTAGCAGGGGGTAAAGGAACATCAGTTGGGGGGTTTGGTGTATGTAATATTTTTATATAACGGCAGTACAGCACGGGCTCTTTCCCCAGGCCAAGCTGGTATGACCACACGTGGATTTTCTTATGAGGTTGCACAGTCGCAGTGATGGTTTCCTCAATTTCAGTGGCTTCACTCCAATTTTCTTTCTCCGTGTTGAGACTGGATCCACCATATTCAGCCGGCAGGGAGAACTGACTCTTGGCAATTAAAGACGACAAACCACCGGTTTCTACAGAGACGGTAGAAGACACCTTCCAGTTAAGCTCGATACTAGATATCTTCTCCTTCTCATACCCGATCTTCTTGGTGATGCTCTTCTTCCACTCAAGAAGAGTCTCTGAATCATTGCTGATGGTCTTGATGTATGACCACTCACCGTAAGATGGGCCATTACTAATGGCCAAACCCCCTGGAAGAAAGGGAATGACACTGGGATGGAAAGAGAGGGTCTCCGAATTGTCATTGGTGTTGAAGTTAGTGCTTCTTACATATTGTATCCCAGACTTGTCATGAGGTTTAACAAAGTAGTAGAAATCGGCATCACCAAAATAGTAGAGTCCATCCTTACAGTTGGGGTGCAGAGGATGTTCTACACTGTCTTCATCCTTGCTCATGTTCTTGGTTTGGCGGTAGACGCCTCGGCGCTGATGGATGATATAGAAGTGACCGAAAGCCGACAGGTAGTGGTCTCCTCCTCGGCAGTTGGGATGTAAGGTGTAGACTATGGCATCTTCATCCATCGTCATGTTTTTGACCCGGCGATATTCTTTTCCCTTGATTATGTAGAACAGGTCGTCTTTATGAGCCAAGTAATGATCTCCCCCTCTACATGAAGGATGCAGGCTGAAGACCTCCAGATCTTCTCCTTTGTGGAAGTTGGTCGATCTCATGTAGCAGCCAAGATCAGAGCGGACAATGTAATAATATTTGTCCACAACGCAGAAGTCCACCCCTTGGCCAGGTTCTTAGGGACAATTTTTCCACTCATGGTTGGAATCCTGAAAAAACTGAAAAAGACATCAATTTAAAGGAGATGAAGTCATTTTTCAACTCCAAAATCTACATGAACACATTTGAAACAGCCTTCAATATGAATGCAGAAAAAGTATAAATAAGATTAAAGTACATCATTTTTGGGGGGTTAAACATTGGAACAAGAATATACAACACTAGATGGAGGCCCGATGCTATCGCATTAGGAGGGCAGTGACATAATGATGGGGGCGGGCCCTGTGGTGCTTGGGGCGACGGCCGTCTTTCCTCCTTGAGCGGTCTCTAACCTGTCCGCTGTCTCTATGTATGTAAATAAATGTATTTTTTATTTAAAAGCCTGTTTCTGTCTTTTTTTATTGATAAAGTGTTTAATTTACTGGTAAAAAATGTGTAGGGCTTCGCTGTATTTTCTATTGCCAGCGCAGGTAAACCAAGCCCCGCTGCCAGGTGTTACCTTCACTGGCAATGAAAAATACAGGGGAGCCCTTATTTTTTTAATTATTTAACTAAATAATAATAAAAAAAAATTGATGTGGGCTCCACCATATTTTCTATTGCCAGTCTAGGAAACCCAGGCAGCTGGGAGCAGGAATTTTCAGCGTGGTAAGGCCCCCGGGCCCCCCACGCTGAAAATTACAGCCAGCAGCCGCTCCAGAATTGGAGCCTCCATGAGAGACGCAAAAACTCTTCCAGCTGCCATGTAGCAGTGTAGACCGGGTAATAAAGAGGTTGATGGCAGCTGACGTCAAGCCCTATTGTTAATGTCAGCTGTCAGTTTGACAGCCGGCCATTAGCAATATGTTCTGTAAAGAGAAAAAAAACACACACCGAGATAAATCCTTTATTACATACAAAATAAACAGAGACACCAAGTTATCCACTTTATTAGCTCCCACCAAGTTCTCCTCTGACATAATCCTGAAATTACTGTAATCGTGCAGTGGGACGGTGTGATGTGTCATGCCGCCACCATCTCTGTATACCTGAGTGTCGAAATATGGGGAGAAAGAGAGAGACCTTGGGAAGTTTGTCATTTTCATGCTGATCTAAAGCTTTTATAGATTAAATAGAAAGTTTTTTATCAATAACCTGAAGCAATTATATGCAATTGGCGAGAGAAACTAGGAGAGTCACTGGTGGAGAAGGATCTGGGAGAATGAGAGATCAGCATGCAATGTAAGTCAGCTGCTTTGTCATCTTTAGGCCTTTTTCACACATTCGTGCAAAAACATACGTGTGAGTGGGGCTGTATTTAGGGGCCTGTGTGCCCCCAAGATACAACCACTAGCACTTGGCGGTCAAACCACCACCAACACCTGTCGGTCACACCACCGCCATTACTTGCCAGTCAAACCCCCGCCAGCACCTGCCTGTCACACTACCGCCAGCATCTGCTGGTCACACAACCTCCAGCACCTGTCAGTCACACTACTGCCAGTACCTGCCGGTCGCACCACCGCCTGCATTTGCCGGTCTCACCACCGCCTGCATCTGCCGGTCACACCACTGCCTGCATCTGCCGGTCACACCACCGCCAGCATCTGCTGGTCACACCACCGCCAGCACCTGCTGGTCCCACCACCGACAGCACCTGCCAGTCTCAGCACCTGCCGGTCACACCTCCACCACTAGCACCTGCCGGTCACACCTCCACCACTAGCACCTGCCGGTCACACCTCCACCACTAGCACCTGCCGGTCACTTTTTTTTTTCAAACTACAGCAAAAGCAGATTCTCTTTTTTTTGCAAAAAAGCATCAGAAACACATTATCTGTTTGCTGCTTTTTTGTTTCATTTTCTTAGTGCTGCGTTTTTGCTTTTTCAAAGAAAACGGAGTACTATTCCATAGGGAGGCCACAAGCTGACAAGGAGAGAGGGAAGCACACATAGGGTACCTTTACATGCGGCTACATTTCTTGGGTGGCTACAGGTAACTTACTGGTTGCAGTGAAATCATGGAGACAAGGTTCTATCTTGTTACTGTGTACAAATGGAATAATCTCTCCATGATTTCACTGCAACCAGTAAGTTACCTGTAGCCACCCTAGAAATGTAGCCGCGTGTAAAGGTACCCTTAGGGTACCTTTACACACGGCTACATTTGTAGCTTGTCACCAGGTAACTTACTGGTTGCAGTGAAATCATGGATACATGGTTCTATCTTGTTGCTGTGTACAAATGGAATCATGTATCCATGATTTCACTGCAACCAGTAAGTTACCTGTAGCCACCCTAGAAATGTAGCCGCGTGTAAAGGTACCCATAGGGTTTTATCCGTGGTGCCACATTTACACATTTTTCTCAATGCTCTTTTTTACACATCCGTGTTTCTGTGTCCAACACGGAGACATGTCCATTTTTTGTGCAGCAGCAAAGATACACTGACCCATTCAGGTCAATGTGTCCGTGCCAAAAACTTCCCGCACACGGATGTCCTCTGTGTGACATGGACCGGAGCAAACATTTTTCATTAAAAATAAATGTATGTTATACTTCCCTGTCTTCAGCGATGTACGGTCCCTCTCACTTCTGGAGCCGCTCATTGAGCTCATGAACATTCAATGCATCCAACCACAGCCCTGGAAGTGAGAGAGGGAGAGGAGCGCTGGAGACAGGTGAGTATACAATGACATGCTTCAACTAACATCTGCACTAATCCGATCCTCCCACTCCCGGCTCCAAGACTTTTCCAGAGCTGCACCAAACCTCTGGAATGCTTTACCCAAAGAAATCAGGACTATCCACAACTTGCATGGCTTCAGACGATCCCTAAAGACGCATCTTTTTAAGGCGGCCTATCATACTCCCTAACATGTCCATTGTACTGTAGACAGTGAATGGGCTATCCTCTGGACATCATTCTTCTACAAACTCCACCAAACCATAAAGGTCTACACAGACTGATGACCATTCATGTAAGCTTAGCCCTATACCCCATTTCCTCAAGATGCCTGGACCACCAGTGCAATAAGCCCCGGCACCTTGTACAACCCCTATCCCGTTGTAGATTGTAAGCTCTTTTGAGCAGGGTCACCTTCATTTCTTGCTTTATTTATTGTATTTTTTTTTTCCACATTGATTCTATGCCTATTGTTTTTCTATCCAATGATTGTACTTTATTTGTTCTCTATTGTAATTACTTACTGTATATTTTCTGTACGCTAACCCCACATTGTAAAGCGCTGCGGAATATGTTGGCGCTATATAAATAAAGCTTTATTATTATTATTATTACATGCTGTCCGTGTGCTACCTGGGTGTCACATAGATGAATAATACGGCCCCTCAAACACGTGAGTTATTTGCACACGGCGCCTCCACCGCTCCCCCTTTCTTAGGCCGTGTGCACACTGGTCGTTTTGTTCCGTTTTTGGTGCTGCATATGTTTTTTAAAAGCTGCATCAAAAACAGATTCTCTTGTTTTTGCAAAAAAAGCATCAGAAACACATCATCCGCTTCTTTGCTTCATTTTCTTAGTGCTACATTTTTGCAAAGCAAAAACACAGTACAATTCCATAGGGAGGAAACTCAGACGGACACACACAGACACACACAAATGGACACGCATAGAATGACACACACACAGATGGACACACACAGATTATTATTATATCTCTATATATAATTGCGGGTTGGCTCCACCATTTCTGTCTGGATGTCACCTATGTCACTTCCGCCACATGCACCATAATGGGAGTAAGAATATGGATCCTAACGCCCCTCCCTCCCAGCAGTCCGCCCGATCTCCTCCCCCCCCCTCAGTCTCTCCCATTGCTCAGTCTCTGTCCCCCCTCAGTCTCTGTCCCCCCCTCGCACGCCTCAGATTCACCTCTCTGTGTCTCTGTGCCTACAGGACCTTTGGTGATGTCAGACACATGATTGATCACATGACTCTGACATCACTACAGGTCTGTGACCGCCCCACACTGCATCAATGCAGAAGGGGAGCAGGGAAAGAGACAGCCAGGGGACAGACAACCAGAGGGGGCAGACACTAAGGGGACAGACATCCACACAGGAGAGACACAGCCACAGAAAGGAGAGACTACCACAGAGAGGACAGTCACAGAGGGGAGAGACACTGAGGGAATAGACTGCCACAAAATGGAGAGGCAGGCAAAGAAGGTAAAGAGACAGCCACACAGGGGAGAGAGACAGCCACACTAGGAAGAGACAGACTGCCAGAGAGGGGAGACAGCCACACAAGGGAGATGACCCGCCCCAAGGCCGTCAGGATTTGGTACCCGGGCAGTTGCTGTAAGGGGATGTCACTGGTGGCCTACTCGGGACCGTGGCCCTGGTGGTTGCTTAAAAAGTTGGGGATTTGGGAATAAAAAGAAAAGAGAATAAAGTCTCGTGACGCCACCTGTGGTACCTGGTGATGGCACCAGCGCTGCCGGCAGACCACTGGGGACGATGGATAGGCAGCCAGATGTTGTCGCTCCCCGCAGGCGGAGCGGGGTCCCCAGGGCAGGGTCTGGTAACACTTCTTGTTCTGCACCTTAATAGAAATGAAACACTGGAGACTTGCTGGCTCTGTACGGGTTTTTACTTGCAACTGCTAGATGCAATGAATATTAGAAGAGGCAAAATTTTGGTGAGTTTTTTGAGTTTTTTTATGTCCTACTTCGGTGAATTGCAACTGGACACTGCAATTCTCAGTTACACAGTCACACAGATTCGGGCAGCTGGCCGGGTAGTCACTGGAGGATGGAATGTCTCCCTGAAGCTCTCATAGATGTTCCTTCCACTTTACTTTTAGTCCCTCTGTGTCTTTCCTTGCGTTCTCCTTTCTTTCTGTGCGCTGCCCTGCACGGACCCTCTTCCTACCAGGCCCATTGGCTGTAATGAGGAAACCCTTCTCTCTCTAAAAGGCTCAACTCAGTTTGGAGCTTCTGGTGGGGCTGTGCTTTGTGCACAAGGTCGGGGGCTGCTTAACAGATCTACGACCCACCGGTGTTGGTTGCTCAGGGTTGGACGCTTTTCATTTCTCTCTTCTTCCCGCTTTTTCCACTACCCTGAAAACTCCTCCCACTGGGACCGGTTACCCTGGAGACGGGTTGGCCAATTGGTCCCCTCGTTCTAGGTGTAGGGATGCTGGGATAAGAGTCTCGGTTTAACATCACATCCTCCAATAACTGGGGCACCACACTCACTGGCTCGGGTGCAGTACCCCTACTGTGGCGCACTGGCCAGTGGGGCGCCACAGAGACAGACTTCCACAGAGGGGAGAGACAGCCACACATGGGAGAGACTGCCACAGAGGGGAGAGACAGCCAAAAAAGGGAGAAGCAGACTGCCACAGAGGGGAGAGAGACAGCCACACAAGGTAGAAACTGCCACAGAGGGGAGAGAAACAACTACACAAGGGAGGGACAGATTGCCACAGAGGGGACAGACAACCACAGAAGGAAGAGACAGCCACACAGGGGAAGAGACAGACACACAGGGAAAGAGACAGCCACACAGGAGAGAGACAGCCACAGAGAGGAAGCAGACTGCCACATAGTGCAGAGACAGACACACAGGAGACAGCCACAGAGGGGAGGGACTGCCACAGAAGGGAGAGTCAGCCACACAAGGGACACACTGCCACACAGGGGAGATACAGCCACACAGGGTAGAGAGCCACAGAGAGTACAGACTGCCACAGAGGGGGAAGAGATTGCCACAGAAGGGAGAAGCTGCTTTAGAGGGGAAAGACAACTACAAAGGGGAAAGAAACAGTCACAGAAGGGAGAGCCACAGAAGGGAGAGACTGTCGCAGAAGGGAGACACAGCCAAAGAGGAGAGAGACAGTCACAGAGGGGAAGAGTCATCCACAGAAGGGACAGACAGTCACAGAGGGGGGAGAGTCAGCCTCAGAGACAGCCACAGAGGGAAGAGAGGCAGCCACAGGAGGGACAGACTGCCACAGAAGGGACAGATGCCAGAAAAGGGAGAGTATGCCACAGAGGGGACAGACAGCCACAAAAAGGAGAGACTGTCACAAACGTGAGACTGACTGCCAGAGAAGGGAGAGACTGCCACATATGGGACAGACAGCCACTAAAAGGAGAGATAGCTGCACAGCGGAGAGACAGCCATAGAGGGGAGAGACAGCCACAGAGAGTAGTGACTGCCACACAGAGGGGACAGACTTCCACAGAAGGGAGAGACTGCCACAAAGGGGAGAGAGACAGTCACAGAGGGGAGAGAATGCCACAGAAGGGACAGACAGCCACAGAGAGGAAGAGACAACCACAGAGCGGAAGAGGAAGCCTCAGAAGGGAGAGAGGTAGCCTCAGAAGGGAGAGACTGCCACAGAAGGGACAGACAGCCACAGAAGGGAGAGACTGCCACAGAGGGGAGAAAGACACAGAGAAGACATCACTACACGCCTGTGACAGTCCCACACAGCACTCAGTGCGGCACAGGGTAAGAGAGGGAGTGGGGGGAAGAGACAGTCAGAGGGGTTGCCACAGAGGAGACAGACAGCCACACAGGGAAGAGACTGCCACAGAGAGGAGAGACTGCTACAGAAAGGGGTGTCAGCCACAGAGGGGATAGAACACGATATGAAATAAAATGGTATGATAGTATGAGCGCTGGGAACAGATTACAAGCACTGGATCCTATAATTTATTACCTTCAAATTTAATATGAACAGTGGATGTTACAGGTCCTCACGCCACAACATGTTTCGACATAACATTCCATGGAATACATATGGAAAGGGCAGACAAGGAAAAGTACAATCTATATGTGGAGTCCACAATACTATTGGGGATTTAGTCATATAGATGTACAATAGCTTATTACCCTACATAACCTGCCCTTCTAACCCACAATACAAAGCAGCCTGAGTGGCTGATAGTAGCTCTTTCATAAACAGTTTATATAGTAAAAAGAGTCATTAAGTGCCATAAAATAAAGTAACAGATTGATAGGTGAATGGTATAATGTACGGGAGAATATGAAGACATTTGCTTAATCCCTTAGAGTGCACTGTGGTCATAACTTGCAAGAAAATGTCTGCTATTCTTAGTATAATTAAAAGTTAATTGTTATTATTGTAGGCAGTAATAGAAGCAGTAAGCATTTTAAAGTGAGGATATAAAAACACAAAACACTTCGCAACATAATTGATCGGCTAGCTGATTCAGCAGACAGGTATATGGTACAAAAGAAGTTTAGACATAAAGGCAATGATATGTAACACTGTAACCATTCAGCACTTGTACAGTATGTTATTAAGACTCTATACCAGGGGCAGGAAACCATTTTTCTGCCGAGGGCCATTTGGAAATTTCTACAATCCTTCGGGGGCCGTACAAAATTACCAACTTGAAAATTACCCGCTATATTTGGTTAAACAATCAACTCCCCTCTACTGTGGTGGCTGGAGCTGCTTCTCTTTGGCGTTTGTGATATTGGTCATCAGTGGCGTAACTTGAAGTTCATGGGCCCTGATGCGAAAGCTCCAACGGGGCCCCCAATTATTACAAATCTTCAACAGCAATAGTCTTTTTCCATAGGCCAAATTGACTTTTGGGGCCCCCTAGGCTCCGGTGGCCCGGGTGCAATCGCAACCCCTGCACCTGTTGTAGTTACGTCCCTGTTGGTCATGTTGCTTCTGAACTGTTTTTCCAGGTTTGCTAGAGCCCTAAACATCACAGGAGAGGATGGGAGCATATACAGTACAGACCAAAAGTTTGGACACACCTTCTCAATCAAAGAGTTTTCTTTATTTTCATGACTATGAAAATTGTAGATTTACACTGAAGGCATCAAAACTATGAGTTAACACATGTGGAATTATATACTTCACAAAAAAGTGTGAAACAACTGAAAATATGTCTTATATTCTAGGATCTTCAAAGTAGCCACCTTTTGCTGTGATTACTGGTTTGCACACTCTTGGCATTCTCTTAATGAGCTTCAAGAGATAGGCACCAGAAATGGTCTTTCAACAGTCTTGAAGGACGTCCCGGACATGCTTAGCACTTGTTGGTCCTTTTGCTTTCAGACACAAACCATCTTGATTAGGTTCAGATCTGGTGATTGTGGAGGCTAGGTCATCTGGCGTAGCACCCCATCACTCTCCTTCTTGGTCAAATAGCCCTTACACAGCCTGGAGGTGTGTTTGGGGTCATTGTCCTGTTGAAAAATAAATGTTGGTCCAACTTTACACAATCCGGATGGAATAGCATGCCGCTGCAAGATGCTGTGGTAGCCATGCTGGTTCAGTATTCCTTCAATTTTGAATAAATCCCCAACAGTGTCACCAGCAAAGCACCCCCACACTATCACACCTGCTCCTCCATGCTTCACAGTGAGAACCAGGCATGTAGAGTCCATATGTTCACCTCTTCTGCGTCGCACAAAGACACGGTGGTTGGCACCAAAGATCTCAAATTTGGACACATCAGACCAAAGCACAGATTTCCACTGGTCTAATGTCCATTCCTTGTGTTCTTTAGCCCAAACAAGTCTCTCCTGCTTGTTGCCTGTCCTTAGCAGTGGTTTCCTAGCAGCTATTTTACCATGAAGGCCTGCTGCACAAAGCCTCCTCTTAACAGTTGTTGTAGGGATGTGTGTGCTGCTTAAACTCTGTGTGGCATTGACCTGGTCTCTAATCTGAGCTGCTGTTAACCTGCGATTTCTGAGGCTGGTGACTCGGATGAACTTATCCTCCGCAGCAGAGGTGACTCTTGATCTTCCTTTTCTGGGGCGGTCCTCATGTGAGCCAGTTTCTTTATAGCGCTTGATGGTTTTTGCAACTGCACTAAGGGACACTTTCAAAGTTTTCCCAATTTTTTGGACTGGCTGACCTTAATTTCTTAAAGTAATTATGGCCACTCGTTTTTCTTCACTTAGCTGCTTTTTTCTTGCCATAATACAAATTCTAACAGTCTATTCAGTAGAACTATCAGCTGTGTCTCCACCAGACTTCTGCACAACACAACTGATGGTCCCAACCCCATTTATAAGGCAAGAAATCCCACTTATTACACCTGACAGGGCACACCTGTGAAGTGAAAACCATTTCCAGTGACTACCACTTGAAGCTCATCAAGAGAATGCCAAGAGTGTGCAAAGCAGTAATCAAAGCAAAAGGTGGCTACTATGAAGAACCTAGAATATAAGACATATTTTCAGTTGATTCACACTTTTTTGTTAAGTATATTATTCCACATGTGTTAATTCATAGTTTTGATGCCTTCAGTGTCAATCTACGAATTTCATAGTCATGAAAATACAGAAAACTCTTTGAATGAGAAGGTGTGTCCAAACTTTTGGTCTGTGCTGTACCTCACTGGAGAGGCCGAGGCTGGGGCATAGAAATCACTGGAGAGCTGGATTTAAAGGGCAGACGTGTTCACCAATACCATTATCATTTACATGCAAATTTTGTTTCATTTTATTTCACCTTTTTTGACAGTATAATAAAAAGGCTTTTTTTTTTGCCATGTTTTGTTTTAATTATGGTGTTCCCTGGAGGAGATAACTAGTATGACAGTTTTATAGATCGGATCATTCTGGACTTGGTGATACTAAATATGAGTACTGTGAGGTAGCGCATGCCTAGGGGGTTCGCTTGGCAGCATATGTCACACCAACAACCATTAGTAACATAACATAAACAGCAGTTTATTATTTTGTTATCATAAACCGCGTAGTACTCATATATTTACATGATCACATACATGGTATACATAAAACGCTAGTCACATAGTAACATAATATCACATATTAACTAGGAGTAGTAACCACCTCGCCAAAGAAGGAGCACTAACGACAGCTGCTATGGTTGTTACGGCCGCTTGGCCTTTAGCTACTTCTTACACTTATACTATACACAATCATATAGACATCACAGTCTGTTCTAAATGACAGCTATGCTCGCCTGGCATCATTTACATTGCATATGATCCCCAGAACCTTAAGGCGTCCCATACTGACCCTTACAGACCCAGTCTGGTTCTAATGGCAGCTATGCCAGCCTGTCATTCGAGACATCTCCAGTCTCTCATATGCTACTCAGCATACAGTCCACTGTGCCCTCGAGACATCCTCAGTCTCTCACATGGCACACAAACATGTATTCCATACGGCTTACAGAGGCCATCCCAGTTTCATACAGGCTGCTACACTGCATACAGCCTCCACACACCTCACACGAGGTCAACGGAACTCTCACGACCTGACAGTCGGTGCCAATGGCGGTCACAGCCGCCTGGCCTCTGTGGGCTCCAACCCATCATAGGGCCCACTCACACACATCCACAGTCCTGCAGGACTGCAGCCTTCTCAGGATCAGACCAGCTTCAGTCAAAGCATCCCCCAAGGTCTCCTCACCCCGCCCATGATGTCCGGCTGCCTCCAAACCCCACCAACACAGGCAGAGATCCCGGACGGCAGCCTCACCAACATGGTCAGAGTGAGCCCCCTACAAGATCAGCCAGGACCCCGATACACTCAGGTGCTCTACTAACCTCTCGGTCTGGCCCAAGCCTTCATATGGCTCAGGGGGACCAGCATCGCTGGCAGGGAGAGCCAGGCGCCCTGCCTCATCCCCCAAAGGGCATGGGACTCCTCTGATACAAGTCCTCTCCCTCAGAGGATCATGTCTGGTCTCTCCTTTCCAAACACAGGCCTAGGCAGCTATTATCTTGCTTGCCAAGCCCACCTGACACACCCACACCTGGGAACTGTCAGCCATTAGCACACACTGCTCTCTCGGCTCCCGCTCATTAGTCTCTTCAAACCCTTTAACCCACTGTGTACTGGTCAGGTCTAGAACAGCACTCATTCACACACACAGGTCCAACTGCTGTTAACCCCTGTGTGCACAGTTCAGTGCCCATATGAGTCATGTCGGCCACGTGCCATAGTGTCGGCATGCTTCACAGTACTTTTTTGGTTTATTTATTTATTTTTTTTTTTAAACCATCATTTTTTTATTATTGGAAAACTTCGAGAGATTTTTACATTCACAAAATATTAGAGTAAACTTGCAACATGAATCACAATTAGATGAATAGATCAAATCAATAACCAGATGGACTGTTGAAATATATATAAGAATAAACAACAATATTCTATAAATGTATACGACAAAATTTTTGATCAAATTTGACACTTTAATCGGTGATCGTTTTTCTTTTTAATCCTAAGCCTTGTTCTTCCTTAAAAACCTCTACCCCTTCCGTTTCACTAACCCTTAGATTGTAACAACCTTGTATTAAACTGTCTGGGCTACATATTTTAGTCTACCTAAAGTGCCTCCTAGATCCTCCTGTGCGTACCATACCGTGTTAATATATGGCCTCATGAAACTGTTGATATCCGGGGGCGTAAAAGTTTTTAGAATGTAAGGTTTCCATTTATTAAAAAATTTTTCCGTTAGTTTGGAGGGGTTCTTAAGCGTTTCAATGGATTCCAAATCCAACATCTTTCTCAAATTTTCATGTATCGCATCCAAGGAGGGAACACGCTCATCAATCCAGTATTGTAATAATAGCCTCTTTGCTAGTATGGATATTGTGTGGAATAGAGCATGTACCCTCCCCCCAGCATCCGTTTTGTCAGAGTAGTGAAACAACCACAGCAACGGGTCATTTTTGTATTCATTGGGGTAGAGTCCTGAAGCCAGATCTCCTATCTTTTCCCAAAACCTTCGTGATTGTGTGCAAGACCATATTCCATGTTCGAGGTCAGTCATAGAGGTCTTGCATTTGGGACAATGGATCCATCTTTTGATGTTAGTAGATGATGGAGGTATATTAAACCCTTTGATAGTCCCATGAATGAGTCTAAATTGGGTATCTCTCCATTTCTCATTTATGACCCATTTCCTTAACGTTCTCCATCCCTCTAGTATTTTTGTAGTTAAGTCAGGGTCTTTTATGTGTTTCTTCCATATTGAGAATGTGGTGTTGGTGGCCGAAGGTCTAAGTGTCCGTTGAAGTTGGTTATATAGTGTGGATATTGAAATATCATTAATTGGCATTTTTATTAGATTGTTCCAATCCCCCCTGTCAAATTCGCCCGACACGTCGCACAGTCGGGATAGTAGATGGTGCTTGACCTGCAGGTATTGGAGCCAGTGTGCCTCAGGCAGGTTGAATTTAGATAAAATTTCTGTGCCGGTCAACCATCTCCTCTCCTCCGAATGCATGAGGTCTCCCATAGTCTTTACTCCCCTTTCTCTCCATAATTTAAATAAGGAGTTCTCGAGTCCCTGGGGAAATGATGGACTAGCCCAGGGGATTAAATATTTAGAGATTTTCCACGAAAGATTCATTTTTTTTCTGACCGCTTTCCAGGTCATCACTGTATCTCTGCATATTGAAGTGTTTTTAATTTTAGAAGGGAGTTCTGACATCGAGGCATGTAACAAGGCAGCTAAATCCCAAGGTTTTGAAAGCTCCCCCTCCAAAGATATATCCGAGAATCTAGACGTCTTATTTACCCAATCTAGCACATTTCTCATAATACAAGCTAAATTGTACCCTCTGATATCTGGAGTTTGCAGTCCTCCCTCATCTTTTGATTGCATTAGAGTTATTAGTTTTATCCTGGCTTTTTTGCCTCTCCAAAGGAATTTGGAAAAAGCCCGATTTAATCTTCTAATGTCTTGGTGTTTTAGCAGCATGGGTATTGTCTGGAGCGGATAGAGTAGTCTCGCAAAGCTTATCATTTTGATAAGATGGTTTCGGCCTAAAAGTGTCAGAGGTAAATTTTTCCAATTTTCCAATTCTTTCTCTATTTTGTCTACTATTGGGAGGAAGTTTAGTTTATAAATCATTACTGGTGATCTAGCTAGGTGAATTCCAAGGTATTTTAAGCTATCTCTTGCTATGGGTATCCCACAATACTGGTTTTCAGATCTACCAAAGGGGCTATTTCTAAGAAAAAGGATTTCACATTTATCTTTATTTAGTTTAAATCCTGAGAATCTACCTATTTTTCCTATATCCTCCAAAACTGAACTGAGATCTCTGCGCGGATGTTGCAAAAATAATACCACATCATCCGCAAAGAGAGACAATTTTATTTCTTTCTCTCCCACCCTCAGTCCCTCATAGACATTTTGAGTGTTTAGATATAAGGCTAGCGGTTCGATCGCTAGGTTAAAGAGGAGCGGTGATAATGGGCAACCTTGACGTGTCCCTTTCTCTAAACTAAATGTATCTGATAAAAATCCCGGTATGCTAATACATGCTTTAGGTTTGTTGTAAAGAGATCTTAGAAACTGGCGGAATGGGCCTTTCAATCCAATAGTATCCAGCACCCAATCCAGCCAAGACCACCTTAAATTATCAAATGCCTTTTCTGCGTCCAAGGTGATCAAGGCTGGATCTCCCTCTCTCTCTGAACCTCTATGTCTTTCAGCATCTATGAGAAGCATTACTCTTCTAATATTCGTAACCGACGACCTTCCTCTGATGAATCCTGCCTGGTGTGGCTGTATCAGTCTAGGCAGTATTGTTGCCAATCTGTCAGCCAGGATCTTTGAAAGAAGTTTTAAGTCCTGGTTGATCAACGAGATTGGTCTGTAGCTGGCTAGATCTGACAAGGGTTTACCTGATTTGGGAATCAGTTTAATGTGGGCCATGTTCATTCTGTCGGGGATCAGTGCGCCTCCCATGACAGAATTATACAAGTCCATTAACACCGGTGCCAGTTGTTCCCTTAATATTTTATAAAAACCCCCATTGAAACCATCCGGCCCCGGTGCTTTGCCTGGTCTTAGAGATTTGATTGCTGAATCTATTTCTCCTAATGAGATAGGGTTGTTTAAAAATTGTTTTTCTTCTTCAGAAAGGTCAGGCAGATTTATTTGTTTTAGCCAATCTTCCTCTTCCATTCCCTCCACCTCCCGATCTCTATATAATGTAGCATAATGTTTCCCCAATATTTGGACAATTTCTTTGGGGTCCGATCTTAGATTACCATGTTTATCACTAATTGTTAGTATAGGAGTGAAAGGTCTCTTGCCCTTTGCCAGCCTTGCGAGTAAACGCCCCGCTTTATCCCCAAACCTGTTTAATTCGATTTCTAGATGGCTACGATACATATCTTCTCTTTTGGCTGCCCAGTTGTCGAAGTCTTTTTTTGCTGATACCCATCTTTCTTTGTCTAAGTCTGACATGGACTGTTTATATCGAATATAAGTTTCTCGTAGTTTGGCACTGGCAGATAAATAATTTTCTTTTACTTTCTTTTTTAGTTTAATGTTATGGGCCATGATATTGCCACGTAGTACCGACTTCGCTGTCTCCCAGAACAACCCCGGATTCGACCGATGCTCTGTATTATTTTTAGAATAGTCTTCCCACCATTCTGTAAGTAGTTTGCCAAAGTTCTCTTCTCTAGTTAGCATGTCAGGGAATCTCCAGAGGAAGTCCGTTCCCTTTGGGAACTCATCCTTGGTTTCCAATAACATTGGGCTGTGATCGGATATAACCATGTCTCCCACCTGTGAGTCAAGAACTCTTTGAAACATCAATGATGAGGTGATAAACATATCCAGCCTCGACCATAATTTGTGCACATGGGAGAAATGTGTATATTCCCTATCTAGAGGATGCAGCGTCCGCCACGTATCAACTAGTTGGCATTCAAGTAGTAGATTCTCTAGAGGATTCGCCCCAGCTGTGAGCGGTATATTTTTCCTGCTAATAGTCAAGGAGTCCCCACGTTTTCTGTCCTCTATCTCATTAAGCACCCAATTAAAATCCCCCCCCAATATTTTATTGGGTTCTTGATCTAGCAGAATGCGTTGCATTAGCTGTTGGAAAAATACTTTTTGTAAAGTGTTTGGGGCATAAACATTATATAGGCTATATGTTATGTTCTGTATTTGTAGCTTTAGCTGTAGTACCCTACCCTTGTCGTCCGAAGCTTCCGACACCAGCTCATGTGCTATTGATTTGCCGATAAGTACCACCACTCCTGCTTTGTTATCCACGGCCCCTGAACCGTACACCTCGCTCACCCACAATTTTTTAAGTCTAAAGAAGTCTTTCTGTTCGAGATGTGTTTCTTGAAGTAAGGCTACGTCCGCTCCTAGTCTTTTAAGGTGCCGGAGAACCATCATACGCTTCGCCGGGGAGCGGAGGCCCTTAACATTCCATGTAACCCACTTTACCATCGTTATTTCTAAAAGAATGTTTCATTATATGGTAGTGCATCTTGCGACTTTTAAGTAGAGAGACAATATATCTGAAGGTAGTGATTTTTGGTTGAACAAATTGACAGTTTGGCAGTGAAAAGGAAGATACTCCCAACAAGGCAAATTTCCCGACCCATTTTTCTTTCCCTCCCCTCCCTACTCCCCCCCTACCCGATCTCACTCTCGCCATCTTCTAACCTGTTGACTTCTCTTTTTTCCTCCTTGGTCAAGGTGCAGAAAAGAGAACCTCCCCTCCCTCACTTCGCCCCGCATTGTCTAATCTATATGTCTCTATAAAGAATAAAATAAAATTCCCAGACCCCAGACTTTTAACTAAACGGGTTCTTCCAAGAACAACCTTCTTCTCCTCAGATAGGAATCAACAACAACCCTCGTCATGCACATGTGTTGTGATTGCATAGATCCCACATAAAGTCTGAAAATAAAACCAATACAGCTGATAAACCAAGTCTGTAACCTTATTTCAGCTTGTCGTCACCATCTCCAGAGGGAAAAAACAAAACAAAACAAAAAAAAAAAAAAAATTCCCTTTTATAACATTACCACAGTGAAAATACTATAGTGAAGCCCCTCAGCTATTTCGGGGTGAGTCTTCAACTGAAATCTTTGCATCATCAAATCATAGTCTCTTTTCAGGAGGATTGTCCTGACGTTTTCTTTTTCCATTTGGGCGTCGATTGGCGTTGTTGCCTGGGTGTGGAGGCTTTCTCCTGGGGATGTTCCACGAAGGACTCCGACCTAAGTCTATAAGATCTCAAAGATGCTCCAACTCCATCTCGGGTCGTTTCCGCTCCAGAGGCTCCGTCCACTGCCTGAGGATTATTTGAACCTGATCTGTGACTATCAGGGAGGACAGCTTTATTGTTGATTGTCCGCATCGCCTCTTTGGGGTCATTGAAAGTCATTAGGTCCCCCGATTTAGATCTAAATTTTAAGGTAGCAGGGTAGTTAAGTTGAAATCGTACATTCTTCTTGAACAATAAAGTACACGCCTCACTGAATGCCCTCCTCCTTCTGGTCACTTCAATAGAATAGTCAGCAAATATGAGGACTTTATGACCTAGTAACATGAGGGGTCGTCTTGTGGCTTTGTAGGTACGTAAGATTTCCTCTTTGTCCCTATGATTAAGGTATTTGGCGATGGCGTGCCTTGGTTTGTTAGGGTCTAGAGCACGTTTAGAATTTTTATCATTTTCCTTTCTCGTGGCAGGGTCTCTGGGGGGTCCAATTCTATGTGTACGTTCGGTCCTGCATTTGTGAGTGAGCCCTAGTTCTTTAGGCAATTCCACCTCAAATATTTCGTCCAGTTGGGCAGAGGATATAGACTCAGGGAGGCCCACTATCTTTAAGTTGCTTCTACGAGATCTATTTTCAATGTCTTCAAGTTTAGCTGCAACATATGTAGACTGATCTTGTAGCCCCTGTACCTGCTGCTCCAGCTCCAGCACTCTGTCTTCAGCTTCTGCCACTCTGGATTCAGCTTCCTGCAATCTTTGTGCCTGCTGATTTAATTCCACAACTAAGTCCTTTGTGCTAGATGCCACCAACTCTGCCACCACTTGTTTGAACTCATCAGCTAGGTGGGTCGCCATCTCCTTTGCTAGCCTTTTGTAATCCAGTTGCAGCATCATCCCTGCTGTATGTCCTGTTTCTCCCTGTGGCCGTCCATCCTCCCCATTGTGTATCTGTCTTGGAACACACTGTGCCCCTTCACTGGTTCCAACAAGGGGTTCCACTCTATTTGGAGCATTTCTAACATTTTGTGCCTCAGTTTCCTCTTCCACCCCTTCATCTCTCTCTAAAGCTGTTGCGGGCTTGTGAGTGTTAACTGGCTGCTCATGCCTCGCCTCAGCCGCGTCAGCGGTCACCGCCACCATGATGCGCTTCCCGCGCTTATCATCAGGGTCTGTCTCCCGGGTGCCCGCCTCCGTCTCCTTACTCCTGGTTACATACCGATCCATTGTGATCGGTGGTCCGGGCTTTCCGCCGCTCATTTTCGGCTGCTTTGGGCTTCCTGGGGTCTGGGAGAGATGGTGCAGGGCGACGAGGGCTGCGGAGCTTCGCTACCCGCGTCCGATCATGGAGGCGCCGGAACCGGAAGCTGTTTATTTATTTTTAAGATACATATATGTATTCATTGGTATATCATTGCTCTTTATTTTGTGAATTTAAAAAAATATTTTAACAATTATTTTGTACTTTTTAACTCAGTCCCTCTCTGGGACATTTACTTTTATTATACTGATTGCACTGATTTCCAGGTCGTCTCACACAGCACTTGCCTCTCCCGTTCTGCCTTGCACCTCGCCACATAGAGCTCTGAGTCAGTGACTCTGGGCTTTCCTTAGGAGTTCCCCTGCAGTGTCTTCCATTAGACTTATGGTTACCACCTTTTCAGCAGATGTGCATGGTTGTTGACTTTGTCACCTTGAAAGTGCCACAGGATTCGGGTTGCTAGCTGAGCCTGGTCTTCTCCACGAGTCTTTTGGGTTCCTGGTGCCTCTTGCGGCCTAGTCCCTCTTCTTGCCTGCACCTGACAATGGATACAAGTCCTGTGGTGCCCTCGATGTTCAGGCGTCACAACGGGGTATTACACTCATAAAAGCAGTGTAATTTTCCCCAACTGCAAGTGGATGCTGGGCTGGTGGGTGGGACACATTCCTGCACTCCGACACTAGAATAGTGGTGGGAGGTTACTCCTGGGCGGGAGATATAGTCACCTCTAGGGGGAGTAGAAGAGAGACGGAGTTAGAGTCATAGTCAAGGAGGAGTGTGGAGCGAGTCGAGAGGTCTAACAGAACAGCTCCAGGCTGATCCAGAGGAAAGATGAACGGGGATCCTGAGGGGATCCTGAGAGCGGGTTCCTGAACTTGCTGAACTGTGGACATTGTATACTGCTGCTGACTGTTTACAGTAAAGTACCTGGGAGAGTGACTTTGCCTCCATGTCTTTGTGATACCAAAATTCAACCTTTTTTCTTACAGCAACGCTGCCCCGGAGGATCAGCTCCACCTGTAGGGAGCTTTGCCATCCTTGCCGCAATACCATCATCCTCCAGAGGACTGTGGCGGTGCTAGTGATCCCTCACCAGGTACTACAGGTGGTGTCATGAGACAACAACTTTTATCCCTTGTACATAACCCCTTTTTGAAGTGTCACCCAGGCCACAGGCTCAGGCACCACCACCCGTGACATCCCCGTGAACCCCTCTGAGCCTGATACCCGAGTACCCCCAGGCCTGGGGATCGACATAATTTCTGGTGTCACAAACAGGATCCCGTGCCCGATGTTACCGGGTGCTGTAGGCCTTGGACTTTTGAACTGTGTTGAAAATGAACTTTTCCCATCTTTGCTTGGTGCCAAAAATGGGTTCCCGCCATCAATGCAGGAGGACCCAAGATGGCGCCATAGCCATGTATTAGACACCATGTGCAGGCCCGGGGGTGTGCCTCAACCCCTAGAAGAAGGAGGGCCAGGATGGAGGCGTGAAAAAGTGTGTCAGCCCTGATTGCCATCAATCAATCAGGGGGCGGCCCACAGGAAGTGCTCCGGGAGTGGCTGCCGATAAAGATACAAACCGGAAGAAAAGGACAGAACAAGCAAGGATCCTTTGTACCTGGCTGCATGGCGGCACCCCGTTGGAGAGACATTGTGCGTGAGGTCGAAGAGCAGGCCAGAGCCGCACGAGGAGACCCGGCAGGGGCGTCCCTTTTAACACTAGAAGCGGATGCCGACTATTGGAGAGATGCTTTCGGACGGCTCCACCAGGACATGGAGGAAGCCTTGGAGTGGGTGTGCTGGCGGTGGAGCGCTGATTGGGCCTGCGAGCTGATGATAATGCGAGAGGACCAGAAGTTAGAGAGGCAGCCGTGGCAGCGCAAGCGGTAGTGGAGTACCGTGCTTCTTTGCCACCCGTACCACCACCCGTTCAAACCCGGGACGCAGCGATCCAGACCGGAATCCCTGTAGAACCACCTTCCCGTACCTGCAGCTATCTCCAGCTAGAGCCAGCGCGGCCGTCCCCAGCAGAACCAGACGTGGTTGTGGAAGCTGAAGAAGAGGGAGACGAGACAGACTTCGAGGAGCCGGAGGACGTTGAAGGAACCTCAGGAGGGAGCACCCTGGAGGCCGTATAGTGGCAGCAGCATCGGCAGGGCATTTCCATAACTGTGGGAACGGCAGAGACCAGAGTGTCGCCAAGAGTCCCAACCGGCAACTCACCACCACCAGAGTACCAGTCGTCCCTGATCCAGCGAGACCAGCGAGACCAACAAACAAGGCAAAGAAGGAGAGAACAGTGGTTCCAGAAAGAACAGGCAACCCGGCAACTTCGTGATGAAGCAAGAGCACAGCCCCCGCTTCCATTGGAGTTGCGCCGCCAAGGAACAGTAGTTTCCTCCTACCAAGAAGAAGGATGGGGATTCATCCGTGAACCCGGACTACTAGAAGACATCTTTTTTGCCAGACGTGATGTTGAATCGTACCTGCGGCGTGGACACCTGGATGGTGACTTGTACCAAGGTGAGCAGGTTTCATATGAAAGGCAAGAATAGACTCCCGTTGTAGAGACTATGACTGTGAATAGCCCCTTTTTCCAGCTACATTTCCCTGTATTATGAACAGTGTCCCTATTTGTCTTGAACTTTGATGAAGAGTAAAAGTCATAGACTTTTGTGCAGATCTCTTAATTCATTTTGAGTTGATGATGTGTGACATATACAGTTGTGGACAAAAGTATTGACATCCCTGCAATTCTGTCAGATAATACTCAGTTTCTTCCTGAAAATGATTGCAATCACAAATTCTTTAGTATTATTATCTTCATTTAATTTGTCTTCAGTGAAAAAACACTAAAATAATTGTCCTAAAGCCAAATTGGATATAATTCCACACCAAACATAAAAAAGGGGTGGACAAAAGTATTGGTACTGTTAGAAAAATCATGTGATACTTCTCTAATTTGTGTAATTAACAGCACCTGTAACTTACCTGTGGCACCTAACAGGTGTTGGCAATAACTAAATCACACTTGCAGCCAGTTGACATGGATTAAAGTTGACTCAACCTCTGTCCTGTGTCCTTGTGTGTACCACATTGAGCATGGAGAAAAGAAAGAATACCAAAGAACTGTCTGAGGACTTGAGAAACCAAATTGTGAGGAAGCATGAGCAATCTCAAGGCTACAAGTCCATCTCCACAGACCAGAATATTCCTGTGTCTACCGTGCGCAGTGTCATCAAGAAGTTTAAAGCCCATGGCACTGTGGCTAACCTCCCTAGATGGGGACGGAAAAGAAAAATTGATGAGAGATTTCAACGCAAGATTGTGCAGATGGTGGATAAAGAACCTCGACTAACATCCAAACAAGTTCAAGCTGCCCTGCAGTCCGAGGGTACAACAGTTTCTGAATGAAAAGGGACTGTATGGTAGGATACCCAGGAAGACCCCACTTCTTACCCCGAGATATAAAAAAGCCAGGCTGGAGTTTGCCAAAACTTACCTGAGAAAGCCTAAAACGGTTTAGAAGAATGTTCTCTGTTCAGATGAGACAAAAGTAGAGCTTTTTGGGAAAAGGCATCAACATAGAGTTTACAGGAGAAAAAAAGAGGCATTCAAAGAAAAGAACACGGTCCCTACAATCAAACATGGCGGAGGTTTCCTGATGTTTTGGGGTTGCTTTGCTGCCCCTGGCACTGGATTGCTTGACCGTGTGCATGGCATTATGAAGTCTGAAGACTACCAACAAATTTTGCAGCATAATGTAGGGCCCAGTGTGAGAAAGCTGGGCCTCCTTCAGAGGTCATGGGTCTTCCAGCAGGACAATGACTCAAAACACACTTCAAAAAGCATTAGAAAATGGTTTGAGAGAAAGCACTGGATATTTCTAAGGTGGCCAGCAATGAGATCTAAAAATGGCAGTTTGGAGAAGGCACCCTTAAAATATCAGGGACCTGGAGCAGTTTGCCAAAGAAGAATGGTCTAAAATTCCAGCAGAGCATTGTAAGAAACTCATTGATGGTTACCGGAAGTGGTTGTCGCAGTTATTTTGGTTAAAGGTTGTGCAACCAAGTATTAGGCTGAGGGTGCCAATACTTTTGTCTGGCCCATTTTGGGGGTTTTGTGTGAAATGATCAATGTTTTGCTTTTTGCTTCATTCTCTTTTGTGTTTTTTTCATTGAAGACAAATTAAATGAAGATAATAATAGCAAAGAATTTGTGACTGCAATCATTTTCAGGAAGAAACTGAGTATTATCTGACAGAATTGCAGGGGTGTCAGTACTTTTGGCCACAACTGCATAGTTTACCCGTTGATATTGTTACCGAATATAAAAATATTTTCTTTCACTCCCCGGTTTAACAGATACCTATACTCGAGGACGAGTATGTTTCATCAGGGGGGGTATGTGGCGCCACACCGAAGTATTACACTCATAAAAGCAGTGTAATTTTCCCCAACTGCTGGTGGGTGGGACACATTCCTGCACTCCCACACTAGAATAGTGATGGGAGGTTACTCCTGGGATGGAATATAGTCACTTCTAGGGGGAGTAGAAGAGAGTTGGAGTTAGAGTCAGAGACGAGGAGGAGTGTGGAGTGAGTCGGGAGGTATAACAGGACAGCTCCAGGCTGATCCTGAGGAAAGATGAAAGGGGATCCTGAAGAGATCCTGAGAGTGGGTTCCTGACGCGTGAGTCTGGGCCCGAGAGAGAAAGGGGGAACCCCAGTGTGGAGCGACCATACTCCAGGGAGCTTCCCCAGTCCACCACGGGAACGCCGGAACTGAGGACACGGCCAGAGTCCAGCTCTAAGGTCGTCAACCGGCTGCTGCGGTCTGTTCATCGGCTGCAGCAGCCTGCTACACGGAGCGGTCCACCTGCTTCTTCACTGCGAGGGAGGGGGAGACCTTCAAGGACTAAATGGGTCTGGACTAATTCTAGGTGGGGAAGAAAGGACATGGGTTCGTCAACGAAGGCATACCACGGGTACCTCCATACCACCTGGCATCCACTTGCAGCCACCCGTAGGGCTACCTGTTTGCTTAACATCTTGCTGAACTGTGGACATTGTATACTGCTACTGACTGTTTACAGTAAAGTACCTGGGAGAGTGACTTTGCCTCCGTGTCTTTGTTTAACCAAAATTCAACCTTTTTGCTTACAGCAACGCTGCCTCGGAGGACCAGCTCCACCTGTAGGGAGCTTTGCCATCCTTGCCGCAATACCATCATCCTCTGGAGGACTGTGGCAGCGCTGGTGATCCCTCACCAGGTACTACAGGTGGCGTCACGAGACAACAACTCCTATCCTTTGTACATAACCCATTTTGAAGTGTCACCCAGGCCACAGGCTCGGGCACCGCCACCCGTGACCTCTCCGTGAACCCCTCTGAGCCTGATACCCGAGTACTCCCGAGCCTGGGGCACGATAGTCCCACAGGTGGATTTCTCACTTCCCGTGCCTCTTGGACCCCTTCTTCCTCCTGAAGCCACTTGGGTGATGCTCTGCTCTAGGGTTTGGCCTTAGGATGAGCTCCCACTTGCTCCAGTCCTCTTGACACTTCTTAGGCGTACATTCTCTAACTGCCCTCCAACTCGATCTTGGTGTTCAATGGCCTCTCCTCAGCTGTTCTTCCACTTCTCCTCAACTGGTCACTCTCTTTCTATCAACTGTCCTTTTTAGCACTGTCGTCTCCTCAGTTCTAGATGTTTCTCTCTCTTTTTATACCCTCTGTCACGTGTCCCATGTTATCTATGTGTGTTCTTCCTGACCTCACTCCTCCCTAGTGCTCCCTCTAACTATTTACTTCACCACCCAACCCCACTACAATCGTTCTTAGTGTGATCTGGGTGTCTCGGTACCAATCTACACCCCCTTTATCAGTGAGTGAGATATTACACACTAATGGTACCTTTACACGCCGCTACAGGATGGTGGAAACAACCGGGTGCTTCACGTGCACGAGCACGCACAAACGGTTGAAAACGGTACCCGCACCACCTTTACACGCCGCAACAAGGTGCGCTACTGTAGGTTACATCTATCTCTGGATACACCGCCGGGTGCCACAAGTTACCTTCTGTAGCTCACCTTACCTCATTTACACTCCGCTATAACAAGATAATATGGGCGGAACAAAGGCAGCAGGGACAACACATAGGCGTGCCACAATTGTGGATTACGAGAATTCCGTACGCTGATAGGACTAGGCAATAACATCATGATTGGCCAGCCAGCGCAGGAGGCTGACTAAAACATGACGCTCGAGCAATTGTGTAGTGTGACTGGTCAGCTCCTTAAATATGCCGCCCTATGCAGCAACTACCAATCGTAACGCAGGAGCTTCCTCCAATGATCGCTGAAGGGGGGTGGTTTCACGGAGGCTGTGTCACGCCCCGGGGAGATATCTAGGTGACGAATAAACCTTACCCTACCGTATTTACACGCCGATACAGGCCGTAACCATCGCCTTGAAATCAACCTGTTTTTGAGCTCTGCTCTGAAACAGGTGCCTCAAGTGACGGGTGGAAACAATTGTGCTCACACGCCGCTACAGCGGGTTGATTTGGCGGTGCAAGATACATTTATCTCATCTACCCGGTTGTTTCCACCTTGTTGTAGCGGCGTGTAAAGGTACCATAACAGGGGTGCAGTACCCCTGTGGCGACTGGATTCGCAGGGTGCCACATATATAGATGAGAGGAGTGGTTTTCTGCTGGATGAGTTTGCACATAAATGAGAGAAAGGATATTCTACAGGATGGGGCTATGTATTGTGGAATGACGACCGGCTATGATGTGAATGGCCGGTAGGTATCACATAGGCGGAGGTCTGCTGCAATGTGAATATAAATGTTTTGCTAGGACCTGTAGCATTTAGAATATGTGTGCTGTGAAGATTTGGGTGTATCTGATGAGTCTCATAACTCTAGCTATGGGTATGTCTCAGGTAATATCAAATGATTCTTTGCTAGGTCAGATGGTTAGAGCTGCAAGGTTCTGAAAGGGGACTGGACATGCTGAGAAGATCCTGCATGCATGGAGTAGGTCCAAGCAGTAGATGGACAGCAGAGCCTTAAAGGTGCAGCTCTGATGGAGCAGAGCTAAACTCCAACACTGTGTCTACTTTGAGGACCAGCAAGTGAATGAGTAACCCTGTTACAGAGCATGATATGTCACAGTATACAGAAGATGTAGAGGAGAGATGTTCTGTAGGTTGTGACTGAGTGTAATGTAAGCTTCAGAGGAGTGATGTCTACAGGTTAGAGCGGTATATAGGTGAGAGGGTTGATATACTGCAAAATGGTGCTATATATAGATGAGTGAAGTACTAAAAGATGGAACTGTATATTAATGAGAGGAGTGATATTCTTCAAGATAGGGCTGTATATAGTGCAGGTGAAAGGAATAATGTCCCATAATATGTTGCTTGGTTTAGAAGAGCCTTAGAGGAGGGATGTCAAGGCTCTAGGTCTACTATTGACCGTTTATGTATCCTTACCCTTTTCAAAGATGACTTCTGATGCTTCGCTCCTGATCCTGTGACCCTCCTTCCTTGCCTTTATAAACCTAAGTTTACCTTCTAGCACTGTTTGAGTATTCAGTTAGAATTCCTGGCTTCCTGCTTCTTGTGTTTCTCAAGGGTTTCTTCTCTTGCAAATCCGCACCGGCTGTTCCAGTGTCTATAGTTTCACCTCCTGCTACCACACGTATTTCAGTACTTCCACTGCAAACTCGCTGCTAGTGCAGTTGTCTCTAACTTTGCTTCAAACCTGCCTGCCTGTAATACATAAGCACTGTGTGCTTTTTAGCTTTTGCAGCTTCTCAGTTTGTTTTGTGCAGTAGTTTTCTAGACTGTGTTTCTAGACTAAAGGCTGTGGACTTTCTCTAACTACATTGCACTGCTTCAAGTTCAGGACTTGTTCTCTGTGACTATCAATTCCAGGCCCTCCTGAGTGTAACTAAACGAATAGTCTTTTTCTGCTTTTTGCATCTCCCTATATGTACAACGTCTGAGAGACCTTCCCTTTTGGCTCCACTGTGAAATAATTATTTTAATCGTCTTTTCTGTTTATTGCATATGTAGCATCCCCCGCGGTTTGGTTGCCACAAGTGGTATTTCTCTTACATTGATTGTAATATCACGTCTGGTGAGAATTGGAGCACCCTTTGCTGGAAGCCTGAAACATCCAACACATTCAAAACTTCAATCAGAAAGCTGAGAACTGAAAAGGCCCCAACCAGCAAGTTTCAGCTTCTACTTGGAGGGAGGAGTTAGGATAGTAGAGTAGAGGTAGGCAATCGGAGAGGTCTAGTCAGAAGAGGGCCTGCAGGCCACTCTTAAGGACTAGTGGCAATGCAGGCTTCCAGACAATAGGTTACTGGGTGTCACGGGTGTGTTAGGAGGCATGGATGAGACTGTAGAGGCCACTCATAGAAGGTCCCAGAGTTTGGCCAAACAGTCAGAATCCGAAGAAAATGTCTGTCACTTTAAGAGGCATTCCCCTTTTAGTTAAAGCTGGAGGTCACTAGGACCCAGGTGATTCCTTACCTTAAGATGCCTATATATTCCCCTTGACTCCCAGGTTGGTGATAGCTGTTCATGTGTTCCTGGTTGCACCCTAGCTCAAAGCAGTGTTTCCTGGAGTCAATTGGTTTGCTGCTTGGATTTGCTCAATCTAAGGGTATCTCTTTCCTCTCTGCTTAATTCCCTTGTGTGTTTCTTTAGTTGCTAGCAGGGCTGATTAGTGATCACCTGCTCTGATCCCTGTGAACTGGTAGTCCAGGGAAAGGCAGGGAATAGGTATCCTGGCGGCGACTGTTGCGGAAACTGTATAGACATAGGCTGTGTGTGGTGATAATGGTGGCTGTACCGGGTGTCTCTGCCTGGCATGCTGGGAGTTGTAGTTCTCCTGCATGTCCTGAAGGTTACTGTATAGTTTCTGGGCAGTGTGTTGGATGCTAGGAGTTGTAGTTCTCCCGGTTGGCCTCAGTGTTCTCCCGCTGGCTATCTGTAGTTATTATGTCTCTTCTGGGATGTCCTCGGCTCTGTGCTGTGCATAGAAGGTGTGCCACCATGTTCTCAGCTCCGTGCCGTGCACAGAGAGTGTGCCACCATGTCCTCTGCTCCGTGCTGTGCACAGACGGTGTACCACCATGTCCCCAGCTCCGTGCTGTGCACAGACGGCGTACCACCATGTCCCCAGCTCCGTGCTGTGCACAGACAGCGTACCACCATGTCCTCAGCTCTGTGCTGTGCACAGACAGTGTACAACCATGTACTCAGCTCCGTGCTGTGCACAGACAATGTACCACCATGTCCCTAGCTCCGTGCTGTGCACTGACAGTGTACCATCATGTCCCCAGCTCCGTGCTGTGCATAGACAGTGTACCACCATGGACTCAGCTCCGTGCTGTGCACAGACAGTATACCACCATGTCCCTAGCTCTGAGCTGTGTACAGACAGTTTGCCACCATATCCCCAGCTCAGTGCTGTGCACAGACAGTGTACTAGCATGTACTCAGCTCCGTGATGTGCACAGACAGTGTACCACCATGTCCTCAGCTCCGTGCTGTGCACAGACAGTGTACCACCATGTCCACAGCTCCATGCTGTGCACAGACAGTGTACCACCATGTCCCCAGCTCCGTGCTGTGCACTGACAGTGTACCACCATGTCCCCAGCTCCATGCTGTGCACAGTGTACCACCATGTCCCCATCTCCGTGCTGTGCACAGACAGTGTACCACCATGTCCCCAGCTCCGTGCTGTGCACAGTGTACCACCCTGTCCCCAGCTCCGTGCTGTGCACAGACAGTGTGTCACCATGTCTCCAGCTCCGTGCTGTGCACAGACAGTGTACCATCTTGTCCCCAGCTCTGTGCTGTGCACAGACAGTGTACCACCATGTCCCCAGCTCAGTGCTGTGCACAGACAGTGTACCACCATGCCCCCAGCTCTGTGCTGTGCACAGACAATGTTCCACCATGTCCCCAGCTCCGTGCTGTGCACAGTGTACCATCATGTCCCCAGCTCCGTGCTGTGCACAGATAGTGTGCACAGCACGGGGCTGAGGACATGGTGGTACACAGTCTCCCGCCTCCTTAAATTTGGTCTGATTCTCATCCAGAAGTGTCGGACTAGTGTCATCGGTTTTTTGGTCCGTTTGGCATCCAACTGCTATGCTAGTGTCCAACATTTCTCTCAGATTCTCAGATCACATCTGTGTGCTGTCTGCGTGCAATCTTGTTTTTTTCTCAGCAGTTATTTACTGTATAATCATTTCCAGAACATTTCCAGGGAACTAGTCTGCTTGCCATATCTGGAGTCAGGAAGGAATTTTTTTCCCCAATGTGGAGCTTAGTGTTGCCACATGGGTCTTTTTGCCTTCCTCTGGATCAACATGTTAGGGCCGCTTTACACACACCAACTTCTGTGTCCAACTTCTGAACAGATCTCTGTGGCTGTGTACAAAATTTAACAATGTGTCCATGATTTCACAGCAACCAAAATGGAACAATGTGTCCATGATTTCACTGCAACCAGAGATCTGTTCAGAAGTTGGGCACAGAAGTTGGTGTGTGTAAAGCGGCCCTTAAAGTCTTCCTTCAACCTTAAAAACTATGTTACTATGTTACTATGTTTTTACAGTGCTCTCAGCTGCAGAATGATAATGTATCAGTGAAAAAAAAAAAAAAACTCTCGGATGGTCCGTGTACGGTCTTTGATTTTGTCAGACCCATAGGCTTGCATTGGCGAGTCTCGCGTGTGAATCGCATACTGTCGCAGCATGTTGCTACTTTTTTCTCATCCTGAATCTGGATGAGAAAAAAGCCTCCTTACACTCGCCAATGTGCTCTCAGAGATTAAATAACATTGGTCCGAGTGCAATGCGATAAAATACTCATTGCACTCATCCGAGCTTCACGCAGTATGTCCGTACCCTAATAATAAAATCCATATGATAATCCTACAATGTCTGGTGGACATGGTATGGGGAGCATTTATACCTCAGTTAGTACACACTCCATACTTCTTGTTATTAACCAGTTAATGATCTCTTGTCCACCGCACTGCAGTGTGAAAAGAGGACGACAGCGAGACAGGCAGCAACATCGCATCAGAGGGCCCCTGACCTCGAAATAGAAGATCCTCAGATCCTGGTATTGTGACATAATATTAAGAATAATATTTTTTGCATTTATATTACACTATGAACTCCACAGCACTTTGCATACATCATCAACAATGTTCCCATTGGGGCTCACAATGTAAACATCCTATCAGTATGTCTCTGTAGTGTGGTTGGAAATTCATGCAAACACTTGGAGAATAAACTTGCACATAAACCAATTAAAATCATTAAAAGATTATTTCTTGTATTTATCTCAAGGCAGTCTGTCTGCAGGATTTAACCCCTACAAACCTTTTATATGGAGAAGCTACATGAAACTTGGGGGGACATCCGCGACAGGTGAGGGGGAATTTTCCGCAATGGGGAGGGGTGCAACGTGAGGGGGAGGGGATTGTCCACAATGGGGGAGGGCTGCAATTGGGGAGGAGCTGCGAGGGGGGAGACGCAACCGCTGACAGTGCCTAGGGCAGCAGGAACTCCAAATACGGCCCTGCTTAGCATCAGGGACTCCTCCCCACACCCCCTAGTCGTCTTCCAGCGCTGGGTGTCTCCCTACACCCAGCGTGACACTGGGTTTTCATGACCCAGTGACAGAAACTGGAGACGGCTAGATTTTATGCCCAGTAGACACACTCTGGTGGGACTTTCTGAGACAAAGCCACATAGAGGATCAGAGTCATGTACTAAAGAGAGTGTGGTTAACCACAGAATTTGCGTTGCCTGTCTGGCCGGAGTTATCCATAGCAACAGAAGGGAGTAGAGGAGAGCTTGCAAGCACCTGGACACCTTAACTAAAAGAAGTTAGCGGGTAGGTCATTACACATCACCCAGCAGAGAGAACTACAGTTCTTCCCAGACTGGCTGGACCACGAGCCTGGTGGTGAATGTAACCTGGACCTGTTGCAACATCTACAGTAAAGCAGTAAAGAACTCAGAGACTGTCTTGTGTGCCTCCTTTCCTCCTGCACCATGACTCCCACTACAACGCCCATCTTCCTCACCCTGGGAGCCACCACATGTTTGATAAACATGCTCACTTTAGTGCATCTTACATTTGTTTTCTGCCACGAGTGTTCAATACAGACTTATTCAGTTAAAAAACTAGGTCTCAATGTGTCTTTCAATATTCTTGAGTAAATCCTTACAATATATTACAAGGATGTTCTGCATGGTGGAGCTGTATATAGATGAGATTAGTGCTGTTCTGCAAGATGTGGCTGTCAATTGATGAAAAAAGTGAAACACTGCAGAATGGGGTTATATAAAAAGAATATGAAAGGAGTGATGTACTGTATATATAGAGGCTGAGAGGAGTGGAGTTCTTCAGGACAGGGCTGTATGTAATTGGGAGGAGTGAGGGACTGTAGGATAGAACCATATATAAGAGGTGTGAAAGAAGTGCTGTACTGCAGAATAGTACTGTATATAGAAGGTTCAGAGGAGTGATGCTCTGCTGGATTGTACTGTATATAGAGGGGCTGAGAGGAGTGATGTTCTGGAGAATGGGGCTGTATGTAGAGGAGCTGAGAGGACTGACTGATATTCTGCAGGTTGGGACTGCATACAAAGAAACTGAAAGGAGTGATATACTGCAGGAATTGGCTTATAAAGTAGCTGAGAAGATTAATGTCCTTCATGAGGGGACTGTGTATGGGGGCTAAGAGGAGCAATATTCTATGGAAAGGGACTGTATATAGCAGGGCTGAAAGAAGTGAGTAACTCCTGGAGAATGCTATAAATGGAAGGCCTAAGTTGGTATATTTTGTATAGTAGGGTTGTGTAGTGAGGTGAGCAATTCAGATTGTATCATAGAAATGGATATGGAAATGAACTGTGCACAGTCCGCTACTGCCCCTTGTGGACAAGTGCTGAAACAAACGCAGGGAAGTGGGAAATTCCCTTTTCAGCAAATGTATTTACTCAGGAAGAGAGAGCAGCAGGAAGTCAGTGCAGATCCAGAGCTGAGCCAGGGGAGACCTGCTTGTGGATGTCTGTTGAAAGAGGGCTACTTTGCTACACCTTGCCGGAAAAATCACCCCGCAGAAGCCCACGTGACTGATCCTGGGCCACTGGACTTTGGTGCTGTGACTCTGGCCGCTCTGCAAAACCTTGCCTGCTGAGCACCCGGAGTGCATGTGCAGGGGCCGTGACCGACATAAGGGAGCCATTTGTACTGCCGTGATCTCCCTCCTGCTGCTCGGGGTGCCCCGAGACTGAGAGAGACTTCTGTGCTGCTGTGGGCCCCCTTCTGCTGTTCGGTGTGCCCTGAGACTGGGAGAGACTAACAAAGAAAAATTACGTTACCTGCGGAAGGAGACCAAAGAAGAAGACTGAGGAGTTTCCCCCTTCAGCGCTGCACCGGGACCCGTCATCGTGAGATCCCCAGGCCTGCTACGTGGGAGCGACATCTTCTTCGGTGATAGACTGGTACGTGATTTTAGGGAAAGTTAGGGAAAGATACCTTCATTGTTGTGTTTTTTTCTTTTCTTGCTGCGTACCCGGAAGAAGTGAAGATCCAGAGACTCTAATAGATACAAGTGCGCATATAGTTCAGTTGACTGTGATATAAACATGTTTGACAGTAAAGAAACGTTATTACCGGTTAAACCTGAGTATGGGGATTCTGTTGAGAAAGATCATACACACACACCCGCGGCCTTACCACCGGTCGCTACATCTGAATAATAAAGGAGCTGAAAGGTGTGATGGTGTGCAGGATGGGGCAGCATATGTAGACGGGCTGAGGAACTAGGGACTACAAATTGAGTTCTATGTTGAAGGAAACGCTAGAGACCGCATCCCCCTGTAAGATCTTTAATATTTGGACTTTTCAGAGTCAGATAATCTAATAATTCTGCATGAGTAGTTACAAGTGCATTGTTAGAAAGACATATTGGGGTGCTCTTGCTGAACTGTCCAAGAGTAGAGGAGCAGGTTTACTGTACAGGGCAATCTGCTGTGTCCACCACTGCACTTGGCTGCACTTTTATTTTTCCTTATCTGAGTCTGTTATAATAATCCTCATTTTTTAATAATAAATGTATGCATAAAACATCTTCACAACCACAATAGCTCAAACCAATTATAATTTCCTTCCATATACTATCATACGGCAATCAAAGTGCCAAACCTCCAGCTGCACCAGTTGTATTACAGCGAGAACGTCTTCCCATGATTTAGCCTGTAAATTAATAGGCGCTTTTGTTTGAACATTTCTATATTTGTCAGATCATTTGTGTGAATAATTTATGTGGTTAAACTAATAATATTCTAGAGAGAATTTACATTTATCCTGATGTCATTTCCTTTCATTTTTTTTCCTTGTTGGAGCTGCTAAACTGGTACTATGATCAGAATCGGGAAGTGACAGTGTTAAACTTGGAAACTGTGCTCATAAACATTATCCATATAAATGCAAAAGTTCCAGAAATCTTTTATCTGCAGAATCAGAGACGCAGCATACGCCATAGCATGGGATATTGCATTACCAAACCCAGTAACATTAAGATACTTAGATCATACTTTGGATAATTTTAGTCTTTGTTATGTATATCACCTTATAATCTCTCCTATGGCTATATTGCATCGTATTAATAGACTTTATTATTAAACCTCCTTAAAAATCTCTCACTCTTTTGTGTCTAAAGGTACATAACTACAAGTTTCCAGGGTAAGAGACTACAATTACACACTATGTAGTCTGATACTGCAATCCTGCCCCCATCATCTGTTCCTTACTTCTTTATAACATACATTTGGTAGGAAAAGTAAAGGGCTGAAGATGACTAAAGAATCAGATAAAAGTAAAAAGTTGTGGCACCATGTTAGCCAGTTAAAAAAGATTGAGTGCTCTCAATAGGAGAAATACAATAATAATATTGTAGTTATAATACCCTTTAAAGGCTAACAAAACTAAAATAAATGATGTTACAAAACAAGCTTTAGAGACTACTTACAGTGTTGGCCAAAAGTATTGACACCCCTGCAATTCTGTCAGATAATACTCAGTTTCTTCGTGAAAATGATTGCAATCACAAATTCTTTGGAATTATTATCTTCATTTAATTTGTCTTCAATGAAAAAACACAAAAGAGAATGAAGCAAAAAGCAAAACATTGATCATTTCACATAAAACTCCAAAAATGGGCCAGACAAAAGTATTGGCACCCTCAGCCTAATACTTGGTTGCTCAACCTTTAGCCAAAATAACTGCGATCAACCGCTTCCGGTAACCATCAATGAGTTTCTTACAATGCTCTGCTGGAATTTTAGACCATTATCCTTTGGCAAACTGCTCCAGGTCCCTGATATTTGAAGGGTGCCTTCTCCAAACTGCCATTTTTAGATCTCTCCACAGGTGTTCTATGGGATTCAGGTCTGGACTCATTGCTGCCCACCTTAGAAGTCTCCAGTGCTTTCTCTCAAACCATTTTCTAGTGCTTTTTGAAGTGTGTTTTGGGTCATTGTCCTGATGGAAGACCCATGACCTCTGAGGGCGACCCAGCTTTCTCACACTGGGCCCTACATTATGCTGCAAAATATGTTGGTAGTCTTCAGACTTCATAATGCTATGCACACGGTCAAGCAGTCCAGTGCCAGAGGCAGAAAAGCAACACCAAAACATCAGGGAATCTCCGGCATGTTTGACTGTAGGGACCGTGTTCTTTTCTTTGAATGCCTCTTTTTTTCTCCTGTAAACTCTATGTTGATGCTTTTGCCCAAAAAGAGAGAACATTCTTCTAAAACGTTTTAGGATTTCTCAGGTATGTTTTGGCAAACTCCAGCCTGTTTTTTTTTATGTCTCGGGGTAAGAAGTGGGGTCTTCCTGGGTCTCCTACTATACAGTCCCTTTTCAGTCAGACGCCGACGGATAGTACGGGTTGACACTGTTGTACCCTCGGACTGCAGGGCAGCTTGAACTTGTTTGGATGTTAGTCGAGGATCTTTATCCACCATCCGCACAATCTTGCGTTGAAATCTCTTGTCAATTTTTCTTTTCTATCCACATCTAGGGAAATTAGCCACAGTGCCATGGGCTTTAAACTTCTTGATGACACTGCACACGGTAGACACAGGAACATTCAGGTCTTTGGAGATGGACTTGTAGCCTTGAGATTGCTCATGCTTCCTCACAATTTGGTTTCTCAAGACCTCAGACAGTTCTTTGGTCTTCTTTCTTTTCTCCATGCTCAATGTGGTACACACAAGGACACAGGACAGAGGTTGAGTCAACTTTAATCCATGTCAACTGGCTGCAAGTGTGATTTAGTTATTCCCAACACATGTTAGGTGCCACAGGTAAGTTACAGGTGCTGTTAATTACACAAATTAGAGAAGCATCACATGTTTTTTTTAACAGTGCCAATACTTTTGTCAACCACCTTTTTTGTTTGGTGTGGAACTATATCCAATTTGGCTTTAAGACAATTATTTTTGTGTTTATTTAATTGAAATTAAGATAATTAAATGAAGATAATAATACCAAAGAATTTGTGATTGCAATCATTTTCAGGAAGAAACTGAGTATTATCTGACAGAATCTCAGGGGTGTCAATACTTTTGGCCAACACTGTACATCTCTTTATGCATACTGTGCCTGATGAAAAGACCAAAGTAGTCTTGAATGCTTGCTTTATAACATTATTTATTTCACTCTTTTTGCTATGAAGCCCCTAAAACTTTCTGGTGCAAGCAATTATCTTTATAATTCCCATGCTTAGTGAAATGAAGACCATCTTTGTGTGATCTAAGTGTCCCTTGGTCTATCAGTATATACACACTTTAACTGAAAGGCGACAGAGGCTGCAACACCATTAATCAAGAATCACCACTAACAAAGCACCATGAAAACCAAGAATATCTCCTAACAAGTTGGAGACAAATTTGTTGACAACTACAAGTTGGGGTTGGGTTCTAAAAAAAATGCCAATCTAATATATAATTACCTTAAGCCACTTCCGTCATATTCGGCCCTACTTCCGTCGTCGTGAACGTGGCTGCTTCCCAAAGCCTAACTCGCAATGGCTTTGCGAGTCTGCACACAATACCCTCCAGTTACTCGCAAAGCCTAACTCGCAATGGCTTTGCGAGTCTGCTTCACTTACAATATCCGGGACACTCTCTCTCTCTCCCCTACCCCCGGGTCCTCCTGTCTCCTGCCTGCGCTCCCCCCCGGCCCTCCTGTCTCCTGCACGCGCTCCCCCCCGCCTCCTCCCGTCTCCTGCCCGCGCTCCCCCCGGGTACTCCTGGCTCCTGCCCGCGCTCCCCCCGGTCCTCCTGCCCGCGCTCCCCCCAGTCCTCCTGCCCCTCTCCGCCCCCCCCTGCCCTCTCCGCTTATCGCGGCCCCCCTTGCTCACCCTGCCCAGGGCAGCACCATCCATCCGTCCAAGCGGCTGTGCTGAAGGAGACGCCGCTTTCCGCCTGCCGCGCGGCGCCGGGAGCGGCAAGTTTCATACCTGTGTGCATCATGCATGTGTGTAGTGTGTGCATGATGCATGTGTGTGCTGTGTGCATGATGCATGTGTGTGCATGATGCATGTGTGTGCTGTGTGCATGATGCATGTGTGTGCTGTGTGCATCATACATGTGTGTGCTGTGTGCATGATGCATGTGTGTGCTGTGTGCATGATGCATGTGTGTGCTGTGTGCATCATACATGTGTGTGCTGTGTGCATGATGCATGTGTGTGCTGTGTGCATGATGCATGTGTGTGCTCTGTGCATGGTGCATGTGTGTGCTGTGTGCATGATGCATGTGTGTGCTGTGTGCATGATACATCTGTGTGCTGTATGCATGCTGCATGTGTGTAGTGTGTGCATGATGCATGTGTGTGCTGTCTGCATGATGCATGTGTGTGCTGTCTGCATGATGCATGTGTGTGCTCTGTGCATGATGCATGTGTGTGCTGTCTGCATGATGCATGTGTGTGCTGTCTGCATGATGCATGTGTTTGCTGTCTGCATGATGCATGTGTGTGCTCTGTGCATGATGCATGTGTGTGCTGTCTGCATGATGCATGTGTCTGCTGTGTGCATGATGCATGTGTGTGCATGATGCATGTGTCTGCTGTGTGCATTATTCATGTGTCTGCTGTGTGCATGATGCATGTGTGTGCTGTATCATGCACACAACACACACATGCATCATGCACACAGCACACACATGTATCATGCACACAGCACACACATGCATCATGCACACAGCACACACATGTATCATGCACACACATGCATCATGCACACAGCACACATGCTTCATGCATACAGCACACACATGCATCATGCATACACCACACACATGTATCATGCACACACCACACACATGCTTCATCCATACAGCACACACATGTATCATGCACACAGCAGACAGCTCTTTAAGTTGGCGCTCATGTATCATGCACACAGCAGACGTGCACACACATGTATCATGCACACCTCCACACAATGCATCATGCACATGGAACACACAAATCATGCACACAGCACACACATGTATCATGCACACAGCACACATACATCATGCACACAGCACACCTATGCATCATCCACACAGCACACCTGCACACACATGCATCATGCAGACAGCACACACATGCATCATGCACACAGGTCTTTAACGTGCCACTCATGTATCATGCAGACAGCACACCTGCACACACGTGTCATGCACACCTGCACATACATGCATCATGCACACAGCACCCCTGCACACACATGCATCATGCACACAGCAGACCTGCACACACATGCATCATGCACACAGCACACACATGCATCATGCCCACCTGCACATACACGTATCATGCACACAGCACACACATGCATCATGCACACACCACACACATGCATCATGCATACAGAACACACATGCATCATGCACACAGCACACACATGCATCATGCACACAGCACACACATGTATCATGCACACACCACGCACATGCATACAGCACACACATGTATCATGCACACAGCACACACATGCATCATGCATACAGCACACACATGTATCATGCATACAGCACACACATGCATCATGCATAAAGCACACACATGTATCATGCACACAGCACACACATGTATAATGCACAGAGCACACCTGCACACACATGCATCATGCACGTGGAACACACGCATCATGCACACAGCACACACATGTATCATGCACACAGCACACATACATCATCACATGCATCATGCATACAGCACACACATGTATCATGCACACAGCACACACATGCATCATGCACACAGCACACACATGCATCATGCACACAGCACACACATGTATCATGCACACAGCATGCACATGCATACAGAACACACATGTATCATGCACACAGCACACACATGCATCATGCATACAGCACACACATGTATCATGCATACAGCACACACATGCATCATGCATACACCACACACATGTATCATGCACACACCACACACATGCTTCATCCATACAGCACACACATGTATCATGCACACAGCAGACAGCTCTTTAAGTTGGCACTCATGTATCATGCACACATCAGACGTGCACACACATGTATCATGCACACCTCCACACACATGCATCATGCACATGGAACACACGCATCATGCACACAGCACACACATGTATCATGCACACAGCACACATACATCATGCACACAGCACACCTATGCATCATCCACACAGCACACCTGCACACACATGCATCATGCAGACAGCACACACATGCATCATGCACACACGTCTTTAACGTGCCGCTCATGTATCATGCAGACAGCACACCTGCACATACGTGTCATGCACACCTGCACATACATGCATCATGCACACAGCACCCCTGCACACACATGCATCATGCACACAGCAGACCTGCACACACATGTATCATGCACACACATGCATCATGCCCACCTGCACATACACGTATCATGCACACACCACACACATGCATCATGCATACAGAACACACATGCATCATGCACACAGCACACACATGCATCATGCATACAGCACACACATGTATCATGCACACAGCACACACATGTATCATGCACACAGCACACACATGTATCATGCACACAGCACACACATGTATCATGCACACACTACACACATGCATCATGCATACAGCACACACATGTATCATGCACACAGCACACACATGTATAATGCACACCTGCACACACATGCATCATGGCCACCTGCACACACAGATATCATGCACACACCACACACATGCATCATGCACACAGCACACACATGCATCATGCACACACATGCATAATGTGTGATGCATGTGTGTGCAGGTGTGCTCTGTGCATTATACATGTGTGTGCTGTGTGCATGATACATGTGTGTGCAGGTCTGCTGTGTGCATGATGCATGTGTGTGCAGGGGTGCTGTGTGCATGATGCATGTATGTGCAGGTCTGCATGACACGTGTGTGCAGGTGTGCTGTCTGCATGATACATGAGCGCAACGTTCAACACCTGTGTGCATGATGCATGTGTGTGCTGTCTGCATGATGAATGTGTCTGCAGGTGTGCTGTGTGCATGATGCATAGGTGTGCTGTCTGCATGATGTATGTGTGCTGTGTGCATGATACATGTGTGTGCTGTGTGCATGATGCGTGTGTGCCGTGTGCATGATGCATGTGTGTGCAGGTGTGCATGATACATGTGTGTGCACGTCTGCTGTGTGCATGATACATGAGGGCCAACTTAAAGAGCTGTCTGCTGTGTGCATGATACATGTGCTTGAAGGTATGCTGTGTGCATGATGCATGTGCGTCCAGGTGTGCTGTGTACATGATGCATGTGTCTGCAAGTGTGCTCGCTCCATCCTGCCCCCCCCCCCCATCCTGCTCCTCCGGCTCCATCCTGCCTCGCTCGCTCCATCCTGCCCCCCCGCCACCATCCTGCTCCTCCGGCTCCATCCTGCCCCGCTCACTCCATCCTGCCCCGCTCCCCACTATCCAACCCTACCCCCCAACCACCATCCTTCTCTGCCTCCATCCTGCCCGCTCCCTCCATCCTGCCCCCCCCCTGTTCTTGCCCCCCCTCTGCCTCCATCATGCCCCCCCTCTGCCTCCATCCTGCTCTCCCTCTGCCTCCATCCTGCTCCGGCTTCATCCTGCCCCCCTCCGCCTCCATCCTGCCCCCCCCTCCGCCTCCATCCTGCCCCGCCCCCCGGCTCCATCCTGCCCACCTGCCATCCTGCCCCCCGACACAATCCTGCCCCCCCACCTCCCCTCACCATCCTGACCCCCTACTCCATCCTGCCCCCCGGCAGTTAGCGCTCATGTGACCGATCAGCTGATCGGTTTCCCAGGCAACCACAGGTCCTAAACGCCTGTACTACCTAGAAGATGGAGGTGGAGCGAGCCGCCGGCCAGGTGAGTATCCTCACTGAGGATTTTTTTATTTTTACTGTGGAGAAGCGCCATATACCATAGTGCTGCTATACATGTACTGTAATGTACCGCCATATACCATCGTGCTGCTATACATGTACTGTAATGTACCGCCATATACTATAGCGCTGCTATACATGTAATGTACCGCCATATACTATAGTGCTGATATACATGTACTGTAATGTACCGCCATATACCACAGTGCTGCTATACATGTCCTCTAATGTACCCCCATATACCATAGCATTGCTATACGTCATTTAATGTACCACCATATACCATAGCGCTGCTATATGTATATCTAATATATATAAAACCCGAAGGCTCGCTTACGTCACTTTGCTCACCACTTCCGTCACTTTGTCATAGCCAAAGTGCCGTCACCACAGCGCTACACACGCCCAGGGGGGACCAACATGGCGCCCCTAAGCAGACAGGGACTCAGGCAGCCCCGCCACGCTTACGCCCGCCCCTACACTGCGCAAAACACACACACATCACGGCCATGAAATGAGCGGCGTTAGCCGGTCGTCTCCCGCCCGCCACACACCACTTCGGGAGATGACCGGCTAATGCCGGTCGTCTCCCGAGTGCCTCGCGCTCGCTCCCGCCAGTTTCACAGGTGCAAGCTTCTTCCCCTCACTTCCGGTGCCCGGGGCTGTTGATAGCTCTCAGCGAAATGGCGGCCGCACGGATCGCCCTCCGCTCCTAGACTGCCCCGAGCCTCCGGGGGTAAGCCCTGTGCCAGACCGCCAGCAGTAGGCCAAGTAGCCCTGAGGATACGGAGCCAGCTGGTGTGCAGCCTGAAAGAAGACAGAGAGGTGTGCAGCCTAGAGGACAGGTGTACCGAGCGGTGATGTCGCCGCTCCAGCCTCCTCTCTCCTCACCCCTCCAGCCGGACCTCTCCTCACTCCTCCAGCGCCACCTCTCCTCACCCCTCCAGCGCCACCTCTCCTCACCTCTCCTCAACCCTCCAGTCGCACCTCTCCTCACCCGTCCAGCGCCCACCTCCCCTCACCCCTCCAGCGCCACCTCTCCTAACGTCTCCAGCCGCACCTCTCCTCACTCCTCCATCCGCACCTCTCCTCACTCCTCCATCCGCACCTCTCCTCACCCCCCATATGCAATGTACAGTATGTGTATATATGTGTGTGTATGTAGCCACTTCCGTCACTTTCTCCGCACTTCCGTCACTTTGTCCGCACTTCCGTCACTTTGTCCACACTTCCCTCACTTTCTACACACACATACACATACACACACACACAAACACACACACACTACGCTATACTTACCACTGCCCCTGCGTCCGCCGCCTGGATCCTCTGTCGACATCTCGCCGCCCCCCAACTACTGGACATATAAACTTCCCGGACATATTGGATCCAGTCGTCTGCGGCCACCAACTTACTTTCTCCAAGATGGCGTCCGGGAAATCTCCCCAGACTTCCCAGACCCAATAATCGATCCAGTCGTCCGGGGGCGGCGACATTTCGACTCCGGATCCACGTGTCGGGGAACACGCAGGCAAGGTGGTAAGTATAGCGAAGTGTGTGTATGTGTGTGTGTATGTGTCTGCTGACCACTCTGCCCACGGCGCTGCGCTGACCACTCTGCCCATGGCACTGCGCTGACCACTCTGCCCACGGCGCTGTGCTGACCACTCTGCCCACGCCGCTGCGCTGACCACTCTGCCCACGCCGCTGCGCTGACCACTCTGCCCACGCCGCTGCACTGACCACTCTGCCCACGCCGCTGCACTGACCACTCTGCCCACGACGCTGCGCTGACCAATCTCACCGCACTCACTGCTAACCACTGAGCCACCACACTCACTGCTAACCACTGAGCTACCGCACTCACTGCCAACCACTGAGCCACCGCACTCACTGCTAACCACTGAGCCACCGCACTCACTGCTAACCACTGAGCCACCGCACTCACTGCTAACCACTGAGCCACCGCGCAGTGCTAACCACTATGCCACCGCCCAGTGCTAACCACTCAGCCACCCCGCAGTGCTAAGCACTGACCCACCGCGCTGTGCTAACCACTCAGCCACCGCGCAGTGCTAACCACTGAGCCACCTCTATACACACAATTCATTTCACCGCACTCCCCTATTAGTAAATCCCTCTCCCTCTCTCCTGTAAGTGAGGCGCCAAGCTCATTGGTCGGCCACAGCACACACCGACCAATCAGCTTTGTGCCTCCCTTCCTATTCAGATACATCGAGGACTTTGAGTTTCAAATTTACCGCTGTAAGTGAGGCGCGAAGCTCATTGGTCGGCGCCAGCACACAGCGACCAATGACCTTCGCGCCTCACTTACACCACTAAATTTCAAACTCAAACTCCTCCATGTATCTCAATGACCAGTGAGGCGCTTCTCTCATTATACTCATGACAGTAGCAACATTAACCCCTTACATTCCGTTTTTTCTGTAATTTCTATAACACACTGTGTAGTTGTACTGTCACTACAAAGTTAACCCCTTCTATACCATTTCCCCTTAACTCCATACTTTGTAGTCTCTATTACTACTCCCAGTAGGAACATTAACCCTTTATATTCCATTATTGCTGTTATTTCTATTACACAGTGTATAGTTGTAATCACACTGCGAAATTAACCCATTATATACCAGTTCAGCATTAACTGCATATTTGGTAGTGTTTATAACTACTGCCACTGCTACATTAACCCCTTGAACACCATTTTGGATATAATTTACAGCGCTGACTCTGTTGTGGGAGTGCCTGTGGGACATTAACTCCTTCAATACCATTTTTGATATCATTATAAGTTTCTACTCTGTTATAGTCCTGTTAGTCGGACATTAACTCTTTCTACACCTCCACTATATTGCTACCCTCACAGTTTTGCCTACATCGCCTACTTTGTCATATATCTGGTGTTTAAGTCTATTATTTACAACTCTTAAAAATATTATATACAGATTCTAGACTCCCGATTCTTTAGAATCGGGCTCACAGCTAGTATAAGCATCCTCAATCAGCTTAGTCTTACTAAGCAAGTGGCTCAGAGTCACTATATTGATGAAGTCAGTTGACACCCAACCAACATAGCACAGAAGAGACCAGAACTTACAAGCTCAAGTAAGGCTGGGGTTCCACATAAGCCCTCAGTCCGTTTTTGGCTTCAGTTTTCTCATTTTTTTTTTCTAAGTCCAAAAACTGACAGAAAACGGATTGGATGTAATAAACACCCTGTCCGTTTTTCTCTGGAGCTCAAAACATTGCCCTGTCCGTTTTTGAGTCAAAAACGTTGCATGCAACGTTTTTGGCATCATTTAAAAAACGCATGCGTTTTCATGCGTTTTTTTAACATGGGGCCCTATGGGAAACGCATGCACGAACGCATGCAAATGCGCACTTGCGTTTGCGCATGCGTTCGCGCATGCGTTTTTTTAATGAAAAGTCCAAAAACGTTCAGGAGTGCAGGAGGCTCAAAAAGCACCCAGAAAAAAACGGATTGGTGATGAAAATCACTTCCAAAAACGGATTTCTATGTGGAACCACAGCCTAATCCAACAGCCCAAGCTTCCCAAGGTAGCTAGGATTACAGGTGCATGCCACAGCACCCAGCAAGGACTGAGTTTCACCCTGTTGCTCTGTCTGCTTCATACTGGCTATGTGTAAGTGTGTCAGACATGTTGCAGCATGTATTTTTTTTTTATTAAGGACTGAGTTTCACTATGTTGCTCTGTCTGCTTCATACTGGCTATGTGTAAGTGCTGCCACTGCTACATTAACCCCTTGAACACCATTTTGGATATAATTTACAGCGCTGACTCTGTTGTGGGAGTGCCGGTGGGACATTAACTCCTTCAATACCATTTTTGATATCATTATAAGTTCCTACTCTGTTATAGTCCTGTTAGTCGGACATTAACTCTTTCTACACCTCCACTAAATTGCTACCCTCACAGTTTTGCCTACATCGCCTACTTAGTCATATATCTGGTGTTTAAGTCTATTATTTACAACTCTTAAAAATATTATATACAGATTCTAGACTCCCGATTCTTTAGAATCGGGCTCACAGCTAGTATAGTATAATAAGCCACACATTGCCTTCCATATAATATAATGGGCCCCACAATGCCATCTATATAATGGGCCCAATAGCCTTCCAAATAGTATAATGAACCCCATAATACCTTCAATATAGTATAATGGGCCCCACATTGCCATCTATATAATGGGCCCAATAGCCTTCCAAATAGTATAATGAACCCCATAATACCTTCAATATAGTATAATGGGCCACACATTGCCTTCCACGTAGAATAATGTCCTCACATTGCCTTCCATATAATATAATGAGCACCACATTCCCTTACATGTAATATTAGGGGCTCCACATTGCCTTCCATGTAGTGTAACGGGCCCCTAATTGCTTTCCGAATAGTATAATGGATCCCACATTGCCTTCAATACAGTATAATGGGCCCCACATTGCCTTGCATAAACTTGAATGGTTGCTATTGGCAACAGACTTATGGTTGATGCTGGGAGATGTCATGTGATGGAATGTTGTGGGTGATGATGTCTCTGAAGGCCTTGTGATGTCATCACTGGGAGGTTCCGCCCACTAGGAGCTTGTATCACATTAGCCGTATCTTGGTGCTGAGATTCTCTCTAGAGACAATGGTTTTCAAAGTGTTCCTGTGCTGTTCCCTGTTCATCACCATCAGTTACCAAGGGCTGCCGGTGAGTCCCTCTCTATTATTATAATGGCGGATGGTTTGTCCCTGTAGTAATTAATGACTTTGCTGTTGTTTCCTATAGAAACAAATAGGTTCAGATCTTAACCCAATGTTCAGTCTTCCATCCCACAGATCTGTTCCCTCCTAAATTTACCATTCTGTAACTGAATTTTATTTTGTGTAAAGGGAATTTGTCATCATTTTTAGTTTTTATGTCTTTGCAGTTTTGCTAAAAAATGTGTTTAGAAAAGTATAAAGTGAAATTGTGAAAAAATTCATAAAAGAAAATTCTTGAATGGATGCTATTGGCAACAGAGACTGTTTTTCATATAGTATAATAGACCCCACATTGCTTTCTATATAATACTAGATGGTGGCCTGATTCTAACGCATCGGGTATTCTAGACTATGGTTAGCAGAGTATACGGGGGCTCAGTGGTTAGCAGAGTATACAAGGGCTCAGCGGTTAGCAGAGTATACGGGGGCTCAGCGGTGGGCAGGGGACGGAGGAGGAGCGATCCAACCCGGGGGGGGGGAGCACACCGGCCCCGGGGGGACCGGGGACGGAGGAGGAGCGCACCGGCCTTCCATACAATATAATAAGCACCACATTCGCTTTCATGTAATATTAGGGGCTCCACATTGCCTTCCATGTAGTGTAATGGGCCCGTAATTGCTTTCCGAATAGTATAATGGATCCCACATTGCCTTCAATTCAGTATAATGGGCCCCACATTGCCTTCCATAAACTTGAATGGTTGCTATTGGCAACAGACTTATGGTTGATGCTGGGAGATGTCCTGTGATGGAATGTTGTGGGTGATGATGTCTCTGAAGGCCTTGTGATGTCATCATCACTGGAAGGTTCCGCCCACTAGGAGCTTGTATCACATTAGCCGTATCTTGGTGCTGAGATTCTCTCTAGAGACAATGGTTTTCAAAGTGTTCCTGTGCTGTTCCCTGTTCATCACCATCAGTTACCAAGGGCTGCCGGTGAGTCGCTCTCTATTATTATAATGGAGGATCGTTAGTCCCTGTAGTAATTAATGACTTTGCTGTTGTTTCCTATAGAAACAAATAGGTTCAGATCTTAACCCAATGTTCAGTTTTCCATCCCACAGATCTGTTCCCTCCACAATTTACCATTCTGTAACTGAATTTTATTTTGTTTAAAGGGAATTTGCCATCATTTTTAGTTTTTAAGTCTTTATACTTTTCTAAACACATTTTATAGCAAAACTACAAAGTGAAATTGTGAAAAAATTCATAAAAGAAAATTCTTGAATGGATGCTATTGGAAACAGAGATTGTTTTTCATCTACTCTATAATTGCCGTAGGCAAAATCGTGTCGGACCCCGAAGTTGCCGTGGCTTTGTCACTTTTGTGACGTCACCACGGAGAAGCATTGGCCGCGTAGCGGCCAATGCGAGTCGTTTTAGCTGCGCGAGTCGCTGCCTGAGCGGTAAATCGCTAACTTTGTGGCCGAGCCTCTGGTTCCATTTTCGGCCAGCTTCGCGGCCATTGCGAGCACTCAGCCCCAATAAGTATTCAACCCCCCCAAAAAGTATTGGACCCACCAAAAAAAGTATTGGACCCCCCCAAAAAAGTATTGGACCCCCCAAAAAAAGTATTGGACCCCCCCAAAAAGTATTGCACCCCCCAAAAAAAGTATTGGACCCCCCCCAAAAAGTATTGGACCCCCCCAAAAAAGTATTGGACCCCCCCAAAAAGTATTGGACCCCCCCAAAAAAAGTATTGGACCCCCCCCAAAAAGTATTGGACCCCCTAAAAAAAGTATTGCACCCCCCCAAAAAGTATTGGACCCCCCAAAAAAAGTATTGGACCCCCCACCCAAAAAGGATTGGACCCCCCAAAAAAAGTATTGGACCCCCCCCCCCAAAAAAGTATTGGACCCCCTAAAAAAAGTATTGGACCCCCACCAAAAAGTATTGGACCCCCTAAAAAAAGTATTGCACCCCCCCCAAAAAGTATTGGGCCCCCCAAAAAAGTATTGGACCCCCCAAAAAAAGTATTGGACCCCCCCCCCAAAAAGTATTGGACCCCCCCAAAAACGTATTGGACCCCCCAAAAAAAGTATTGGACCCCCCCCAAAAAGTATTGGACCCCCCAAAAAAAGTATTGGACCCCCACCAAAAAGTATTGGACCCCCCAAAAAAAGTATTGGACCCCCCCAAAAAAGTATTGGACCCCCTAAAAAAAGTATTGGACCCCCCCAAAAAGTATTGGACCCCCTAAAAAAAGTATTGCAACCCCCCCAAAAAGTATTGGACCCCCCAAAAAAAGTATTGGACCCCCTAAAAAAAGTATTGGACCCCCCAAAAAAAGTATTGGACCCCCCCCAAAAAAGTATTGGACCCCCCAAAAAGAGTATTGGACCCCCCCAAAAAGTATTGGACCTCCCAAAAAATGTATTGGACCCCCCCAAAAAGTATTGGACCCCCTAAAAAAAGTATTGGACCCCCCCAAAAAGTATTGGACCCCCCCAAAAAAGTATTGGACCCCACCCAAAAAGTATTGGACCCCCCAAAAAAAGTATTGGACCCTCCCAAAAAAGTATTGGACCCCCCCCAAAAAGTATTGGACCCCCCAAAAAAAGTATTGGACCCCCCCAAAAAAGTATTGGACCCCCCCCAAAAAGTATTGGACCCCCCAAAAAAAGTATTGGACCCCCCCAAAAAAGTATTGGACCCCCCAAAAAAACTATTGGACCCCCCCAAAAAGTATTGGACCCCCCAAAAAAAGTATTGGACCCCCCCCAATAAGTATTGGACCCCCCCCCAAAAGTATTGGACCCCCCAAAAAAAGTATTGGACCCCCCCAAAAGTATTGGACCCCCCAAAAAAAGTATTGGACCCCCCCAAAAAAGTATTGGACCCCCAAAAAAAGTATTGGACCCCCCAAAAAAAGTATTGGACCCCCCCCAAAAAAGTATGGGACCCCCAAAAAAAGTATTGGACCCCCACCAAAAAGTATTGGACCCCCTAAAAAAAGTATTGCACCCCCCCAAAAAGTATTGGACCCCCCAAAAAAAAGTATTGGACCCCCCCAGAAAGTATTGGACCCCCCAAAAAAAGTATTGGACCCCCCAAAAAGTATTGGACCCCCCAAAAAAAGTATTGGACCCCCAAAAAAAGTATTGGACCCCCCAAAAAGTTTTGGACCCCCCCCAAAAAGTATTGGACCGCCCCGAAAAACTATTCACACCCCCCGAAAAACTATTCACACCCCCCCGAAAAGTCCTCACACCAGCTATAACTACTGTAATCAAATTAATGCACGTTCTAGAATCCCGATGCATTTGCATCGGGCTCACAGCTAGTATAGTATATTAGGCCCACATTGCTTTCTATATAATACTAGATGGTGGCCTGATTCTAACGCATCGGGTATTCTAGGCTATGGTTAGCAGAGTATACAGGGCTCAGCGGTTGGCCGGGGCCGGAGGAGGAGGGGCGCGCCGGCCCCGGGGCCGGAGGAGGAGGGGCGCGCAGGCCCCGGAGCCGGAGGAGGGGCGCTCGCCGGCCCCGGGGCCGGAGAAGGGGCGCCCGCCAGCCTCGGGGCCGGAGGAGGGGCGCCCGCCGGCCCCGGGGCCGGAGGAGGGGCGCGCGCCGGCCCTGGGGCCAAGGGAGGAGGAATAGGAGGGGCGCTCCGGCCCCGGGGCCAGAGAAGGAGGACGGGGGGCGCCCGGCCCCGGGGCCCGGGAGGAGGGGCACGTGCTGGCCCCGGGGCAAGGAGGGGCGCGCCCGGCCCCGGGGGCCGGGGGGGGGCCCGCCGGCCCTTGGGGGCCGGAAGGGGGGGCCCCCGCCGGCCCTGGGGCCGGAGGAGGGGCGCCCCGCCGCCCCGAGCCGGAGGAGGGGCGCGCACCGGCACCGTGGCCGGAGGAGGGGCGCGCCCCGGGCCCCCGGGGGCCCGGGAGGAGGGGTCGCGCCGGCCCCGGGTGCCGGAGGAGGAGGAGGGGCGCGCGTCGCCCCGGGCCGGAGGAGGGAGGAGGGGGGGCGCGCGCCGGCCCCGGGCCGGGAGGAGGGGCGCGCGCCGGCCCGGGTCCGAAGGAGGGGCGGCGCGCCGGCCCCGGGGCCGGAGGAGGAAGGGAGGAGAAGGAGGAGGGGCGCGCACCGCCCCCGGGGGCCGGAGGAGGAGGAGGAGGGGGGGCGCCGCCACGGGGCCGGAGGAGGGGGGCGCCGGGCCCCCGGGGCCAGGAGGAGGAGGAGGGAGAGGGCGGCGCGCCGGCCCGGGCCGGAGGAGGAGGAGGAAAAGGAGGGGCCGGAAGAGGGGTGCGACGCCGGCCTCGGGGCCGGAGGGGGGCGCGGGGCCCGGGCCCCCGGGGCCGGAGGAGGGGCCCCCGCCGGCCCCGGGGCCGGAGGAGGGGAGCGCGCCAGCCCCCGGCGCCGGAGGGGGAGGAGGAGGGGCCCCGGGCCGGGCCCCGGAGCCGGAGGAGGGAGGAGGAGGGTGAGCCGGGCCCCCGAGGCCGGAGGGGGGGGCGCGCGCCGGCCCCGGGGCCGGAGGAGGGGAGGAGGGTGCGCGGCCGGGGGGCCAAAAGGAGAACCCGCCGCCCCGGCCCTGGGGCGGAGGGGGGCCGGCCCCGGCCCGGGGGGGGGAGGGGAGGGGGGGGGCGGCATGGCCCCGGGGCCAAAAGGAGGAGGAGGGGCGCGCCCCGGCCCGGGGGGGTTCGAGGAGGGGGGAAAAAGGGGGGGGGGGGGCCCCCGGCCCCCCGGGGCCGGAGGGGGGGGGTGCGCCCCACCCCGGCCCCGGGGAGGAAAAGGAGGGGAGGAGGAGGGGCGCGCACCGGCCCCGGGGCCGGGGGGAGGTGGAGGAGGAGGGGGGGCGGGCCCCCGGGGCCGGGGGGGAGCGCCCGGCCCGGGCCGGAGGGGGAGGGGAGGGGGGCCCCCGGGCCCCGGGGCCGGAAGGAGGGGGAGGGGGGGGGCCCCCGGGCCCCGGGGGGAGGAGGGGAGGTGGAGGAGGGGGCGCCCCGGGCCCGGGGGAGGGGGGGGGGGCCGGGGCCCCGGGGCCCGGAGGGGGAGGGCGCGCCGGCCCAGGGGGAGGGGAGGGGAAAAGGGGGCCCCGGGGGGCCAGGGGGGGGGTGCCGCCGGCCCCCGGCGCTGGAGCAGAAGGAGTGGAGGAAAACGGTGCCCCCCGGCCCCGGGCTGGGGGGGGGGGGGGGTCGCGCGAAAACCCCGGGGGGCCGGAGGAGGGGAGGGGGGCGCCCCCGGCCCCGGGGCCGGGAGGAGGAAGAGAGGGGGGAGGAGGGGGCCCCCCCCCCGGGGGCCGGGGGAGGAGGGGGGGAAGGGGGGCCCCCCGGCCCCGGGGCCGGGGGAGGGGCGGCCCGGCCCCGGGGGGAGGGGGGCGCGCGGGCCCCGGGCCGGAGGGGGAAGAGGAGGAGAAGGGGAGGGGCGCGCACCGCCCCCCCGGGGCCCGGGGGAGGAGGGGGGGCCCCCCCGGGCCCCGGGGCCGGAGGAGGGGCCGCCCCGGCCCCGGGGGCCCGGGAGGAGGGGCGGCCGCCGGCCCGGGGGCCGGGGGGGAAGAGGAGGAAAGGGGAGGGGGGGGCGCGACCGGCCCCGGGGGGCCCGGGGGGGGAGGGGGGGCCCCCGGCCCGGGGGGGAGGGGGGGGGGGCCCCGGCCCCCGGGGCCAGGAGGGGAGAGGAGAGGGGGGGCCGCGCCGGCCCGGGCCCCGGAGGGAGGAGGGGAAAAGGGGGGGCCCCGGGGAGGGGTGCGCCCCGGCCCCCCCGGCGCTGGGGAAAAGGGGTTGGGGGGGAGGGGCCATCGGCCCCCGGGGCTGGGGGAGGTGGGGGGTCGGCCCCAACCCCCGGGGCCCGGGGGGGGAGGAGGGGGAGGAGGAGGGGCGCGCCCCCGTGCCGGAGGGGGGCACCCCGGCCACCGGGGCCGGGAAGGGGGGGTGCCGGCCCCCCCGGGGAGGAGGAAAAGGGGGGCGAGCCCGGCCCGGGGGGCCGGGGAGGAAAGGGGAGGGGGGAGGGGGGGCCCCCCGGGGGGGCCCCGGGGGCCCGGGGGGGAAAAGGGGCCGGGGCCCCCCCGGGGGCCCCGGGGAGGGGGGCCCCCCGGGGGGGGGCCCCGGAGGGGAGGAGGGGGAGGGGGGGGCCCGTTGGGGGGGGGGGAGGAGGGGAGGGGGGGGGGCGCCAGGGCCCCGGGGGGGCCGGGGGGGTGGGGAGGGGGAGGGGGGCCGGCCCCGGGGGCCGGAGGGGGGAGGGGCCCCCGGGCCCCCCGGGGCCCCCGGAGGGGGGGGGGGGGGGAAGGAGGGGGCCCGGGGGGGAGGAGGGGAGGGGGGGGCCGGCCCCGGGGGGGGGGAGGGGGGGGGGGGGGCGCCCCCGGGGCCCCGGGGCCGGAGGGGGAAGGAGGGGGGGGGCCCCCCGGCCCCCCGGGGCCCCCAAATGAGGGGGGGAAGGGGCGCCCCGGGGCCCCCCGGGGGCCGGAGGAGGGGGGGCCCCCCGGGCCCCCGGGGGCCGGAGGAGGAGGGGAGGGGGGGCCCCCGGGGCCCCCGGGGGCCGGAGGGGAAAAAAGGGGGGGGGAGGAGGGGGACCCCGGGGGCCCCGGGGGGGCCGGAGGGGGGGGGGTGCCCCCCGGGGCCCCGGGGGCCCCCGGAGGAGGGGGGGGGGGGGGGGCCCCGGAACCCCGGGGCCCCCGGGGGGGGGGAAAGGGGGGCGCCCCCCCCGGGGCCGGGGGGGGGATTGCCGCCCCCCCGGGGGGAAAGGGGGAGGGGGGGCGGGGGGCCGGGCCCCCGGGGCCGGGGGAAGGGGGGGGACGCGCCGGCCCGGGGCCGGGAAAGGAGGGGGGGCCGCCCCGGCCCCGGGGAAAAGGGGAAAGAGGAGGGGGGGGTTTTCCCGGCCCCCGGGGGGCCGGAGGAGGGGGGGAAGGAGGGGGGCCCCGGGCCCGGGGCCAATTGGCCCCGGGGGGCCCGGAGGGGGGAAAGGAGGAGGAGGGGGGCCCCCCGGGGGCCCCCCCCCGGGGAGGAGAAGGGGGCCCCGGGGGCCCAAGGGGGGGGGGCCCCGGGGCATGGAGAAAAGGAGGGGGGGAGGAGGAGGGGCGCGAAACCCCCCCCGGGGGGGGAGGTGGAGGAGGAGGAGGGGCCCGGGCCCCCCCGGGGCCGGGGGGAGGAGGGGGGGGCCCGGGCCCCCGGGGGCCGGAGGGGGGGGGCGGGGGCCCGGGGGGGGGCCCCCCCCCCGGGGAGGGGGGGGGGGGCCCCCCCCCCCCCCCCCGGGGGGCCGGGGGGAAAGGGGGGGGGGGGGGCCCCGGCCCCCGGGGGGGGGGGGGGCCCCCCCCCGGGCCCGGAGGAGGGGGGGGGGGCCCCCGGGCCCCGGGGGGGGGGGGGGAAGGGGGGGGGGGGGGGACCCGGCCCCGGGGCCCCCGGGGGCCCGGAGGAGGGGGTGGCGGGGCCCCCGGGGGCCCGGGGAGGGGAAAGGGGCGCGCCCCCCGGGGGGGCCCGGGGAAGGAGGGGGGGGGGGAGGGGCCCCCCCGGGGGGCCCCCGGAGGGGAGGAGGGGGGGAGGGGGGCGCGCCGGCCCGGGGCCGGGGGAAGGTGCGCGCCGGCCCCCGGGGCCCCGGAGGGGGGAGAGGAGGGGGGCGGGGCCCCCCCCCCGGGGGGCCGGGAAGGAGGGGGGGGCCCCCCCGGGGCCCGGGAAGGGGGGGGGGGGGCCCCAAAAACCCCCGGGCCCCCGGGGGCCAATGGGACCCCCCCAAAAGGGAGGGGGGAGGAGGGGGGGGCGCCCCCCCCCGGGGCCGGAGGGGGTGGGGGGGGGGAAAGGGGGGGAGGAGGGGGCGCCCCAAACCCCCCGGGGCCGGGGGGAGGGGGGAGGGGGGCCCGGGGCCCCCCGGGGCCAAAGGGGGAAAAGGGGAAGGGCCCCGCCGGGCCCCCGGGGCCGGAGGGGGGCCCGGGGCCGGCCCCCGGGGCCGGAGGAGGAGGGGAGGGGGGGCCCCGACCCCCCGGGGGCCCGGAGGGGGGGGGGGGAGGGGGCGCCCCGGGGGCCCCGGGGGCCGGGGAAAGGGGGAGGAGGGGGGCGGGGGCCCGGCCCCCGGGCCGGAAAGGGGGGGGGGAGGGGGGGCCCGGCCCCCGGGGCCGGAGGGGGGGCGCGCCCCGGGCCCCGGGCCGGGGGAAAGGGGGGGGGGGGGGCCCGGAGGGGGGGGCCCGGGGGGGGGGGGGCCCCGGGCCCGGGGGGCGGGGGGGAGGGGGAGAAGGGGGGGCCCGGAGGGGGGGGGCGGGGGGGAGGGGGGGTTGGGAAAAGGGGGGGAAGGGGGTGGAGGGGGGGGGGCGCCCCCCGGGGCCCGGGGGGCCCGGGGGGGGGAGGGGGGGCGCGCCCCCCCGGGGCCGGGGGGGAGGGGGGCCCCCCAAAACCCCCCGGGGGCCGGAGGAGGGGGGGGGGGGGGGCGGGGCCCCCGGGGCCCGGAAAGGAAAAGGGGGAAGCGCCCGGCCCCCCCGGGGCCGGAGGAGGGGCGCCCCCCGGCCCCCGGGGCCCGGGAAAAGGAAGGAGGAGGAGGGGCGGGGCCCCGGGGGGGAGGAGGAGGAGGAGGGGGGGGCGCCCCGGGGCCCCGGGGGCCCCGGAAAGGAGGGGGGGCGCGGGGCCCGGCCCCGGAGGAAAGGGGAAAGGGGAAAGGGGGGGGCGGCCCCCCGGGGCCCCGGGGGGGGGCCGGGGGGGGGGGGAGGGGGGGGGTCGCCCGGCCCGGGGCCGGGGGGGGGCCCCGGCCCGGGGGGGGGTCCGGCCCCCGGGGCCCGGGGGGAAAGGGGGGGGGGGGGCCCCCCCAGGCCGGGGGGGGGGCCCCCCCCGGGGGCCAGGGGGAAGGGGGGGGGGGGCCCCCCGGGGCCCGGGAGGAAAAAAGGGGGAAAGGGGGCAGCCGGCCACGGGGGCCGGGGAGGGGGGCGCGCCCGGCCCGGGGCCGGGGGGGAGGAGGAGGGGAGGGGGGCGCCCGGGCCCCAGGGGGAGGGGGGGGGAAAGGGGGGGGGAAGGGGGGCCCCCGGGCCCCGGACGGAGAAAAAGGGGGGGGGGGAGGAGGGGGCCGCCCCGGGCCCCCGGGGCCCCGGAAGGTGGAGGAGGAGGAGGGGGCCCCCCCAAAACCCCCCGGGGGCCGGAGGAGGAGGAGGAGGGGCGCGCCGGCCACGGGGCCGGAGGAGGAGGAGGAAAAGGAGGGGCCGGAAGAGGGGTGCGCGCCGGCCTCGGGGCCGGAGGAGGAGCGAGTCGCTGCCCTGAGCGGTAAATCGCTAACTTTGTGGCCGAGCCTCTGGTTCCATTTTCGGCCAGCTTCGCGGCCATGCGAGCACTCAGCCCCAATAAGTATCAACCCCCCCAAAAAGTATTGGACCCCCAAAAAAAGTATTGGACCCCCCCAAAAAGTATTGGACCCCCCAAAAAAAGTATTGGACCCCCCAAAAAAGTATTGGACCCCAAAAAAAGTATTGGACCCCCCCAAAAAAGTATTGGACCCCCCCAAAAAAGTATTGCACCCCCCCAAAAAGTATTGGACCCCCCCAAAAAAAGTATTGGACCCCCTAAAAAAAGTATTGGACCCCCAAAAAAAGTATTGGACCCCCCCAAAAAGTATTGGACCCCCCAAAAAGAGTATTGGACCCCCCCAAAAAGTATTGGACCTCCCAAAAAATGTATTGGACCCCCCCAAAAAGTATTGGACCCCCCTAAAAAAGTATTGGACCCCCCCAAAAAGTATTGGACCCCCCAAAAAAGTATTGGACCCCACCCAAAAAGTATTGGACCCCCCAAAAAAAGTATTGGACCTCCCAAAAAAGTATTGACCCCCCCCAAAAAGTATTGGACCCCCCAAAAAAGTATTGGACCCCCCAAAAAAAGTATTGGACCCCCCCAAAAAGTATTGGACCCCCCAAAAAAAGTATTGGACCCCCCCAAAAAATATTGGACCCCCCAAAAAAAACTATTGGACCCCCCCCAAAAAGTATTGGACCCCCCAAAAAAAGTATGGACCCCCCCCCAATAAGTATTGGACCCCCAAAAAAAAGTATTGGACCCCCAAAAAAAGTATTGGACCCCCCCCAAAAGTATTGGACCCCCAAAAAAAGTATTGGACCCCCCCAAAAAGTATTGGACCCCCAAAAAAAGTATTGGACCCCCCAAAAAAAGTATTGGACCCCCCCAAAAAAGTATGGGAACCCCCAAAAAAAGTATTGGACCCCCACCAAAAAGTATTGGACCCCCTAAAAAAAGTATTGCACCCCCCAAAAAGTATTGGACCCCACCCAAAAAAAAGTATTGGACTCCCCCCCAGAAAGTATTGGACCCCCCAAAAAAAGTATTGGACCCCCCAAAAAGTATTGGACCCCCCAAAAAAAGTATTGGACCCCCAAAAAAGTATTGGACCCCCAAAAAGTATTGGACCCCCCCCAAAAAGTATTGGACCGCCCCCAAAAACTATTCACACCCCCCGAAAAACTATTCACACCCCCCCAAAAAGTCCTCACACCAGCTATAACTACTGTAATCAAATTAATGCACGTTCTAGAATCCCGATGCATTTGCATCGGGCTCACAGCTAGTATAGGGCCGGAGGAGGGTGCGCGCCGGCCCCGGGCCGGAGGAGGAGGAGGGGCGCGCGTCGGCCCCGAGGCCGGAGGAGGAGGAGGGGCGCGCGCCGCCCCGGGGCCGGAGGAGGGGCGCGCCGGCCCCGGGGCCGGAGGAGGGGCGCGCGCCGGCCCGGGGCCGGAGGAGGAGGAGGAGGGGGAGGAGGGGCGCGCGCCGGCCGGCCGGAGGGGGAGAGGAGGGCAGAGGGGTGCACGCCGGCCCCGGCACCTGGAGCAAAGAGGTGGAGGAGGAGGGGCGCGCACCGGCCCCGGGGCCGGAGGAGGTGGAGGAGGAGGAGGGCGCGCGCCAACCCCGGGGCCGGAGGAGGAGGAGGGAGGGCGGGCCGGGGGCCGGAGGAGGGGCCGCGCCGGCCCGGGGCCGGAGGAGGGGTCAGCGGCCCGGCCCGGGGGGAGGAGGAGGGGCGCGCGCCGGCCCAGGGCGGAGGAGGAGGAGGAGGAGGGGCGCGCACCGGCCCGGGCGGAGGAGGAGGAGGAGGGCGCGCGGCCCCAGGGCCGGAGGAGGGGCCGTGCAGGCCCCGGGGCCGGAGGAGGGGCGCGCGCCGGCCCCGGGGCGGAGGAGGGGTGCGCGCCGGCCGGGGCCGGAGGAGGAGGAGGAGGGGGCGCGCGCCGGCCCAGGGCCGGGGAGGAGAAGGAGGGGCCGGAGGGGGAGCCGCGGCCGGGGCCGGAGGAGGAGGTGCGCGCCGGCCTCGGGGCGGAGGAGGGGCGCGCCGGCCCCGGGGCCGGAGGAGGGGGGCGCGCCGGCCGGGGCCGGAGGAGGAGTGCGCGCCAGCCCCGGGGCCGGAGAAGGAGGAGGAGGGGCGCGGGCCGGCCCCAGGGCCGGAGGAGGAGGGGGCGCGCCGGCCCGGGGCCGGAGGAGGGATGGCGCGCCAGCCCCGGGGTCGGAGAAGGAGGAGGAGGGGCGCGGGCCGGCCCCGGGGGAGGAGGAGGAGGAGGGCTCGCCGGCCCCGGGCCGGATGGGTGCGCGCGCCGGCCGGGGCCGGAGGAGGAGGGGGGCGCGCCCGGCCCCGGGGCCGGAGGAGGAGGAGGAGGAGGGGAGGGGCGCGCGACCGGGGCCGGAGGGGGGCGCGCGCCAGCCCGGGGCCGGAGGAGGAGGAGGAGGAGAAGGAGGGGCCGGAGGAGGGGGCGCGCGATGGCCCCGGGGCCGGAGGAGGGGTGGCGCGCCAGCCCGGGGCCGGAGGAGGAGGAGGGGTGCGCGGCCCGGGGCCAAGGAGGAGGTGGAGGAAGAGGAGGGGCGCGCCGGCCCGGGGCCGGAGGAGGGGCGCGCGCCAGCCCGGGGCCGGAGGAGGAGGAGGAGGAGGAGAAGGAGGGGCGGGAGGAGGGCGCCCGCGGCCCGGGGCGGAGGAGAGGTGCGCGCCGCACCCGGCGCCGGAGAGGAGGTGGAGGAGGAGGGGCGCGCGCCAACCCGGGGCGGAGGAGGAGGAGGAGAAGGAGGGGCCGGAGGAGGGCGCGCGCCAGGTACCGGGGCCGGAGGAGGGGCGCGCGCCGGCCCCGGGGCCGGAGGAGGGGGGCGCGTGCCGCCCCGGCGCCGGAGGAGGAGGAGGAGGGGGCGCGCGTCGGCCCGAGGCCGGAGGAGGAAGGAGGAGGGGCGCGCGTCGGCCCGGTGCCGGAGGAGGGCGCGCGCCGGCCCCGGGGCCGGAGGAGGAGGAGGAGGGGTGCGCGGGCCCGGGGCCAAAGGAGGAACGCGCGCGCCGGCCCCGGGGCCGGAGGAGGGGCGCGCGCCGGCCCGGGGCCGGAGGAGGAGGAGGAGGGGCTCGCACCGGCCCCGGGGCCAGAGGAGGAGGAGGGGCGCGCCGGCCCCGGGGCGAAGGAGGGGCGCGCGCCGGCTCCGGGGCCGGAGGAGGGGCGCGCGCCGGCCCCGGGGCCGGAGGAGGGGCGCGCGGCGGAGGAGGGTAGGTGCGCGCGCGTCTGCCCCGGTGCCGGAGGAGGGGGCACGTGCTGGCCCCGGGGCCGGAGGAGGGGCACGTGCTGGCCCCGGGGCCGGAGGAGGGGCGCGTGCCGGCCCCGGGGCCGGAGGAGGGGCGCCCGCGGCCTTGGGGGCCGGAGGAGGGCGCCGCCGGCCCTGGGGCCGGAGGAGGGGCGCCCGCCGTCCCGGAGCCGGAGGAGGGGCGCCACTGGCCCCGTGGCCGGAGGAGGGGCGCGCGCCGGCCCTGGGGCCGGAGGAGGGATGGCGCCGGCCCGGGGCCGGAGGAGGGGGGAGGAGGAGGGGCGCGCGTCGGCCCGGGGCCGGAGGAGGAGGGGGCGCGCCGGCCACGGGGGCCGGAGGGGGAGGGCGCGCGCCGGCCCCGGGGCCGGAGGAGGAGGAGGAGGGGCGCGCGCCGGCCCAGGGCCGGAGGAGGAGGAGGAGAAGGAGGGGCCGGAGGAGGGGGGTGCGCGCCGGCCTCGGGGCCGGAGGAGGGGCGCGCGCCGGCCCCGGGGCCGGAGGAGGGGCACGCGCCGGCCCCGGGGCCGGAGGAGGGGGGAGCGCGCCAGCCCCGGCGCCGGAGGAGGAGGAGGAGGGGCGCGCGCCGGCCCGGGGCCGGAGGAGGAGGTGAAGGAGGGGCGCGCATCGGCCCCGGGGCCGAAGGAGGAGGAGGAGGAGGGGCGCACGCCGGCCCCGGGGCCGGAGGAGGAGGGGCGCGCGCCGGCCCAGGGCCGGAGGAGGAGGAGGAGAAGGAGGCCCCGGGGCCGGAGGAGGGGTGCACGCCGGCCCCGGCGCTGGAGCAGAAGGAGGTGGAGGAGGAGCGGTGCGCACCGGCCCCGGGGCTGGAGGAGGTGGAGGAGGGTCGCGCGCCAACCCCGGGGCCGGAGGAGGAGGGGCGCGCCGGCCCCGGGGCCGGAGGAGGGGCACGCGCCGGCCACCGGGGCCGGAGAAGGGGCGCGTGCCGGCCCCGGCGCCGGAGGAGGAGGAGGAGGGGCGCGCGCCGGCCCGGGGCCGGAGGAGGAAGAGGAGGAGGAGGGGCGCCCATCGGCCCCGGGGCCGGAGAGGAGGAGGAGGAGGGGCGCGCCGGCCCCGGGGCCGGAGGAGGGGCGCGTGCCGGCCCCGGGGCCGGAGGAGGGGCGCGTGCCGGCGCCGGCGCCGGAGGAGGAGGAGGAGGGGCGCGCGTCGGCCCCGAGGCCGGAGGAGGAGGGGCGCGCGCCGGCCCCGGGGCCGGAGGAGGAAGAGGAGGAGGGGCGCGCACCGGCCCCGGGGCCGGAGGAGGTGGAGGAGGAGGGGCGCGCCGGCCACGGGGCCGGAGGAGGGGCGCGCGCTGGCCCCGGGGCCGGAGGAGGAGGAGGAGGAGGAGGGGGCGCGCGCCGGCCCAGGGCCGGAGGAGGAGGAGGAGAAGGAGGCCCCGGGGCCGGAGGAGGGGTGAACGCCGGCCCCGGCACTGGAGCAGAAGGAGGTGGAGGAGGAGGGGCGCGCACCGGCCCCGGGGCCGGAGGAGGTGGAGGAGGAGGAGGGGCGCGCGCCAACCCCGGGGCCGGAGGAGGAGGAGGAGGGGCTCGCCGGCCCCGGGGCCGGAGGAGGGGCACGCGCCGGCCCCGGGGCCGGAGAAGGCTCACGTGCCGGCCCCGGAGGAGGAGGAGGAGGGGCGCGCGCCGGCCCGGGGCCGGAGGAGGAAGAGGAGGAGGAGGAGGGGCGCGCACCGGCCCCGGGGCCGGAGGAGGAGGAGGAGGGGCACGCCGGCCCCAGGGCCGGAGGAGGGGCGCGTGCAGGCCCCAGGGCCGGAGGAGGGGGCGCGCGCCGGCCCCGGCGCTGGAGCAGAAGGAGGTGGAGGAGGAGGGGCGCGCACCGGCCCCGGGGCCGGAGGAGGTGGAGGAGGAGGAGGAGGGGCGCGCGCCAACCCCGGGGCCGGAGGAGGAGGAGGAGGAGGGGCGCGCCGGCCCCGGGGCCGGAGGAGGGGCACGCGCCGGCCCCGGGGCCGGAGAAGGCTCACGTGCCGGCCCCGGCGCCGGAGGGGGAGGAGGAGGGGCGCGCGCGCCGGCCCAGGGCCGGAGGAGGAAGAGGAGGAGGAGGAGGGGTGCGCACCGGCCCCGGGGCCGGAGGAGGAGGAGGAGGGGCGCGCCGGCCCCAGGGCCGGAGGAGGGGCGCGTGCAGGCCCCAGGGCCGGAGGAGGAGGAGGAGAAGGAGGGGCCGGAGGAGGGGCGCGCGCCGGCCTCGGGGCCGGAGGAGGGGCGCGCGCCGGCCTCGGGGCCGGAGGAGGGGGCGCGCGCCGGCCCCGGGGCCGGAGGAGGGGCGCGCGCCGGCCCCGGGGCCGGAGGAGGGGAGCGCGCCGGCCCCGGGGCCGGAGGAGGAGTGCGCGCCAGCCCCGGGGCCGGAGAAGGAGGAGGAGGGGCGCGGGCCGGCCCCAGGTCCGGAGGAGGAGGGGCGCGCGCCGGCCCCGGGGCCGGAGGAGGGGCGCGCGATGGCCCCGGGGCCGGAGGGAGGGGTGCGCGCCAGCCCCGGGGCCGGAGGAGGAGGAGGGGTGCGCGGCCCGGGGCCAAAGGAGGAGGTGGAGGAAGAGGAGGGGCGCGCCGGCCCCGGGGCCGGATGAGGTGCGCGCGCCGGCCCGGGGCCGGAGGAGGAGGAGGGGCGCGCACCGGCCCCGGGGCCGGAGGAGGAGGAGGAGGAGGAGGGGCGCGCCGACCTCGGGGCCGGAGGAGGGGCGCGCGCCAGCCCCGGGGCCGGAGGAGGAGGAGGAGAAGGAGGGGCCGGAGGAGGGGCGCGCGCCGGCCCCGGGGCCGGAGGAGGGGTGCGCGCCGCCCCCGGCGCCGGAGAAGGAGGTGGAGGAGGAGGGGGCGCGCGCCAACCCCGGGGCCGGAGGAGGAGGAGGAGAAGGAGGGGCCGGAGGGGCCGGAGGAGGGGCGCGCGCCAGGTACCGGGGCTAGAGGAGGGGCGCGCCCCGGGGCCGGAGGAGGGGCGCGTGCCGCCCCCGGCGCCGGAGGAGGAGGGGCGCGCGTCGGCCCCGAGGCCGGAGGAGGAGGAGGGCGCGCGCGCCGGCCCGGGGCCGGAGGAGGGGCGCGCGTCGGCCCCGGTGCCAGAGGAGGGGCGCGCGCCGGCCCCGGGGCCGGAGGAGGAGGAGGAGGGATGCGCGGCCCGGGGCCAAAGGAGGAACGCGCGCGCCGGCCCCGGGGCCGGAGGAGGGGCGCGCGCCGGCCCGGAGGAGGAGGAGGAGGAGGGGCTCGCACTGGCCCGGGGCCAGAGGAGGAGGAGGAGGAGGGGCGCGCCGGGGCCGGAGGAGGGGCGCGCCGGGGCCGGAGGAGGGGGCGCGCGCCGGCCCCGGGGCCGGAGGAGGGGCGCGCGCCGGCCCCGGGGCCGTAGGAGGGGCGCGCGCCGGCCCGGGGCCGGAGGAGGAGAGGCGCACACCGGCCCCGGGGCCAGAGGAGGAGGAGGAGGAGGGGCGCGCACCAGCCCCGGGGCCGGAGGAGGAGGAGATGGAGGAGGAGGAGGGGCGCGCCGGTCTCGGGGCCGGGAGGAGGGGCGCGCGCCGGCCCCGGGGCCGGAGGAGGAGGAGGAGAAGGAGGGGCCGGAGGGGCCGGAGGAGGGGGCGCGCGCCGGCCCCGGGGCCGGAGGAGGGAGTGCGGCGCCGGCACCGGAGAAAGAGGTGGAGGAGGAGGGGCGCGCACCGGCCCGGGGCCGGAGGGGGTGGAGGAGGAGGAGGAGGGGCGCGCGCCAACCCCGTGGCCGGAGGAGGAGGAGGAGAAGGAGGGGCCGGAGGGGCCAGAGGAGGGGCGCGCGCCGGCCCCGGGGCCGGAGGAGGGGCGCGCGCGCCGGCCCCGGGGCCGGAGGAGGGGCGCGTGCCGCCCCCGGAGCCGGAGGAGGAGGAGGAGGGGCGCACGTCGGCCCCGAGGCCGGAGGAGGAGGAGGGGCCCGGGGCCGGAGGAGGGGCGCGCGTCGGCCCCGGTGCCGGAGGAGGGGCGGCGCGCCGGCCCGGGGCCGGAGGAGGAGGAGGAGGAGGAGGGGCTCGCACCGGCCCGGGGCCAGAGGAGGAGGAGGAGGAGGGGCGCGCCGGCCCCGGGGCCGGAGAGAAGGGGCGCGCGCCGGCCCCGGGGCCGGAGGAGGGGCGCGCGCCGGCCCGGGGCCGGAGGAGGAGAAGGAGGAGAGGCGCGCAACGGCCCCGGGGCCAGAGGAGGAGGAGGAGGAGGAGGGGCGCGCTGGCCCCGGGGCCGGAGGAGGGGGCGCGCGCCGGCCCGGGGCCGGAGGAGGAGGAGGAGGGGCGCGCGCCGGCCCCGGGGCCGTAGGAGGGGCGCGCACCGGCCGGGGCCGGAGGAGGAGGAGGAGGAGAGGCGCGCACCGGCCCCGGGGCCAGAGGAGGAGGAGGAGGAGGGGCGCGCCGGGGCCGGAGGAGGAGGAGGGGCCGGAGGAGAGGCGCGCGCCGGCCCCGGGGCCGGAGGAGGGGTGCGCGCCGGCCACGGCGCCGGAGGAGGTGGAGGAGGAGGGGCGCGCACCGGCCCCGGGGCCGGAGGAGGAGGAGGTGGAGGAGGAGGAGGGGCGCGCCGGCCCCGGGGCCGGAGGAGGGGCGCGCGCCGGCCCCGGGGCCGGAAGAGGGGCGTGCGCCGGCCCCGGGGCCGGAGGAGGGGCGCACGCCGGCCACGGGGCCGGAGGAGGGGGCGTGCGCCGGCCCCGGGGCCGGAGGAGGGGCGTGCGCCGGCCACGGGGCCGGAGGAGGGGCGCACGCCGGCCACGGGGCCGGAGGAGGAGGAGGAGGGGCGCGCGCCGGCCCCGGGGACGGAGGAGGGGCGCGTGCCGGCCCCGGGGCCGGAGGAGGGGCGCGCGCCATCCCCGGGGCCGGAGGAGGAGGAGAAGGGGCGCGCGCCGGCCCGGGGCCGGAGGAGGAGGAGGGGCGCGCCGGCCCGTGGCCGGAGGAGGAGGAGGAGGGGCGCGTCGGCCTCGGGGCCGGAGGAGGGGCGCTCGCCGGCCCCGGGGCCGGAGGAGGGGCGCGCGCCAGCTCTGGGGCCGGAGGAGGAGGAGGAGGGGCGCGCCGGCCTCGGGGCCGGAGGAGGGGTGCTCGCCGGCCCCGGGGCCGGAGGAGGGGCGCGCGCCAGCTCCGGGGCCGGAGGAGGAGGAGGAGGAGGAGGGCGCGCGCGCCGGCCCCGGGGCCAGAGGAGGCCCCGGGGCCGGAGGAGGAGGAGGGGGCGCGCGTCGGCCCGGGGCCGGAGGAGGGGCGCGCGTCGGCCCCGGTGCCGGAGGAGGGGCGCGCGCCGGCCCGGGGCCGGAGGAGGAGGAGGAGGAGGAGGAGGGGCTCGCACCGGCCCCGGGGCCAGAGGAGGAGGAGGAGGAGGGGCGCGCCGGCCCCGGGGCCGGAGAAGGGGCGCGCGCCGGCCCCGGGGCCGGAGGAGGGGCGCGCGCCGGCCCCGGGGCCAGAGGAGGAGGAGGAGGAGGGGCGCGCTGGCCCCGGGGCCGGAGGAGGGGCGCGCGCCGGCCCGGGGCCGGAGGAGGAGGAGGAGGAGGAGAGGCGTGCACCGGCCCCGGGGCCAGAGGAGGAGGAGGGGCGCGCCGGGGCCGGAGGAGGAGGAGGGGCCGGAGGAGAGGCGCGCGCCGGCCCCGGGGCCGGAGGAGGGTGGTGCGCGCCGCCCGGCGCCGGAGGAGGTGGAGGAGGAGGGGCGCGCACCTGCCCGGGGCCGGAGGAGGAGGAGGTGGAGGAGGAGGAGGGGCGCGCCGGCCCCGGGGCCGGAGGAGGGGCGCGCGCGCGGCCGCGGGGCCGGAGGAGGGGCGTGCGCCGGCCCCGGGGCCGGAGGAGGGGCGTGCGCCGGCCACGGGGCCGGAGGAGGGGCGCACGCCGGCCACGGGGCCGGAGGAGGAGGAGGAGGGGCGCGCGCCGGCCCCGGGGACGGAGGAGGGGCGCGTGCCGGCCCCGGGGCCGGAGGAGGGGTGCGCGCCATCCCCGGGGCCGGAGGAGGGGCGCGCGCCGGCCCCGGAGGAGGAGGAGGAGGGGCGCGCCGGCCCCGTGGCCGGAGGAGGAGGAGGAGGGGGCGTCGGCCTCGGGGCCGGAGGAGGGGCGCTCGCCGGCCCCGGGGCCGGAGGAGGGGCGCGCGCCAGCTCTGGGGCCGGGAGGAGGAGGAGGAGGGGCGCGCCGGCCTCGGGGCCGGAGGAGGGGTGCTCGCCGGCCCCGGGGCCGGAGGAGGGGCGCGCGCCAGCTCCGGGGCCGGAGGAGGAGGAGGAGGAGGAGGGGCGCGCGCCGGCCCCGGGGCCGGAGGAGGGGCGCGCGCCAGCTCCGGGGCCGGAGGAGGAGGAGGAGGGGCGCGCCGGCCTCGGGGCCGAGGGAGGGGTGCTCGCCGGCCCCGGGGCCGGAGGAGGAGAAGGAGGAGGAGGGCGCGCCGGCCCCGGGCCCGGAGGAGGGGCACGCGCCCCGTAATATGACAGCATACACAGGTCTCCAGGGTAAGGACCCTGCATTTTGCAGCCATCTAATTCCTGTACCCCACTGGGGAGATTGGGTTTCATTTGAGATGGCTTTTAATATATACTACCGATGTTGATTTAGATGGTTTGGCAGTAGCATCCTACTGCCTAGCAAAACTAATACACTCAGTGGTATTTAAAGGGAATCTATCATGTAAATAATGCTGTTTTCCTGCAGATATGGGGTTCATCTGCAGGTTAATAGTTTTCAAAAACTGCTCTGCTGCCGTACTGAAAGCCTGACTACAGCGAGGAAATTAACATTTTTCTGATCATCATAATGGGAGACCCAGACAATGGGGTTTAGGGCACTGCCCTCCGGAGGCCACACTAGGTACTACAAGAACTGTAGACACCGCCCCCTCCGCTTATAAACCCCTACCGCAGGGAACATCCTCAGTTTTAAACTTAGTGTGCTCGGAGGTACCACACGCTTTGCTTGCACTCATCGCATTCTCACAGCTTACGTGATGGCGTATGAAGACAAGGTAAAGAAGGTCCCAGTCAGGGACCTCCGGCAGTCTCCCTGTTTACCTTCGGGGAACATGCAGGTCGAGGTACCGGAGGGCCTAGTGCCTGGGCACACTGTGTCTCCCGGTACGCTGCCGTACTCCTTCCCATCCCTCCTGGGGGCTCTGAGAAGTGGGAGATAGGAGCCTTGCACAGCTCCGCTCCGTCCGAGGCCTCCCTAAATGGTGCTTACAGACCGGACTGGAGTCAGCTCTGTCCGAGGCCTCCCTAAATGGTGCTTACAGACCGGACTAGAGCCAGCCCAGTCCGAGGCCTCCCTAAATGGTGCTTACAGACCGGACTGGTGCTGAACCCCCGTCCGAGGCCTCCCATGATATGGTGCTTACAGACCGGACCGGCACTGAGATACTCCGGTGTCTCCGGTGTGCCTGGGGGTAGTGTCTGACACTGATGTGTTTATGACACTCAGACCGCGCGTTGCCTTAGGGTCCGCGGTTCTGGCGGTGTACCCTGTGCTGGGGTCACCCTGGCTGACCGCCCTGTGTGACACAGGGGCTGCGGCTGTGGGCTTCAGACTTTGTCTGTGAGCCCGGGTATTTATGTTTAATACCTCCCGCGCTGCGGGCTCCGGCGCTTACATTATTGTAATGGCGGCCGGGAGAGATGTGGAGCGGCCCATGTGACCTGGATGGGCGTGTGTGTGTGCTTCCCGCGTGTTTCGGCCCCGCCCTCTGCTTCTACAGCGGCGGCCATCTTTTCCCCTCACTTTCCTGCTGGGATCGTTGGAGACTGCTCTGCTGCACTCCAGGGGAGACCAGGTTCTCTTTCCTCGCGGAGGTCACACACACACCGCTCCCTTCACCACCGCTGTGCAGCGGTCGGTAAGCCACCGGTTTCCGGTGAAGTTTCTCCTGTGTTGATATTCCTCTACCGTGGGTATGTCCTCAGGGAAGAAAGGCGCTGCTAAGGCAGCCAGTACCACACCTGTCTGTGCTACATGCAACGGGACACTGGTGGAGGGGTCCTGCAATAATTGCGGACGCCCAGACGCCCGGACTGTCACTGCTGAGTCAGCAGCTCCGGTGCTTTACCCTGAGGTTCAAGTGATCCCAGGGCCATGGGAAAAACAAAGCGAGATTAATGCCTCTCTGTTGTCCCAATTGTCCTCCATGTCGCAATCCCTGGAGGCACTAACAAGGAGACTGGATGCTCCAGCTACTCCTTCAAGCTACCCCCGGGTGTCTCCATCTTCCACCGTGAGACCCCTTAAGCGGGCTCGCCGGGAGGATTCACCCGAACTCCAGGTCCTCTCTGAGGAGGAGCGTCACTCTGACGGTGACGAGGATGATGGGGGTTCAACTCTCGGGTCGGTGTCTGAACCAGCTGAAGGGGTGGAGGATCTGGTGTCTTCCATCAACGAGACTTTACGTCTCGGGTTACCCCCTCAGGAGACAGCCGTTCACCCGAAGGAGGTCTACCAGTGGTTACGACCTGAGGCTAGACCATGTGGTTCCTTTTTGGACCACACTAACTTTGAAAGGGTGGTTAGAGCTCCCAGGGTACACCCTGGACGGCGTTATGTCCGCAAATCCAAGGACAACCGCTTTCCCTTTCCTCAGGAGGTGCTTCAGGAGTGGTCGCAGTCCCCGAAAGTGGACGCTTCCATGACCAGGATTGCTGCACGCTCCCTATTCTCTGCCTCTGATAGCTCCTCACTGAAGGATGCGACAGACAGACAGGTCGAACAACTCGCCAAGTCGTCTTATGAGGCTGTGGGGTCTTCATTTGCCCCGAGTTTTGCTGCGGTCTGGACTCTGCAGGCGATCACATCCTGTCTGGATGGTATTGCTGACCTGGCAGGTTTTAACTCTGAAGTCCTGGCACTTACAGAGAGGGCAAAGGCCTATGCAGATTATGCTAGGACGGCGTCCCTGGAGACTGCCACTCGCTCAGCTGTGGCTTCGGCCAATGCGATAGCGATCCGCAGATTGTTGTGGCTGCGTCTATGGGACTCAGATGCCACGTCAAAAAAGATTCTGCAGAATCTTCCTTTCTCTGGTGACAGGCTGTTTGGTGCCGAGCTGGACAAGTTGATCAAAGACTCTACGGAGTCCAAGATCCCACAGAACAGACCTAAGCCTAGGTATACTGTGAAAAGGAACCCTAAACAGTGGTCCTTTCGTACCAGCTCACAGCCGTCAGCGTCTTCCGCTCGTGCGGACCGTGGGGCCAAGCCCTCTCAGCAATGGCGCCCCAAGAGTCGCCAGAAGAAGTCGGCAGGTACAACAGCTGCCGCTCCCAAGCCCACCTCAGCATGACTCGCTCTCTCTTCCTGCCTCCCCACAGGTTGGAGGTCGCCTGTCTCAATTTCAAGACAAATGGCGACTCCACATCCAAGATCAGTGGGTTCGAGACGTAGTCTCCAGAGGATACAGGATAGAGCTGTCGTCACAACCCACACACCGATTCCATCGGTCTGTCCCATCTCCAGAAAAGGCTCAGGCTTTTTATCTGGTCTTGGAGGGACTCCGCAGAGACGGAGTGGTGGTCCCAGTGCCCACTGGGGAGAGGTTCAGGGGTTTCTACTCCAACCTCTTTATCGTCCCGAAGAAGGACGGCTCCTTCCGCCCGGTTCTGGACCTCAAGCTGTTCAACCGCCATGTGTTGGTTCGGAAGTTCCGCATGGAATCCCTGCGCTCCGTGATCGCGGCTGTGTCGCAGGGCGACTTCCTAGCGTCCATAGACATTCGCGACGCTTACCTTCACATACCCATTGCACCGTCTCATCAACGATGGTTGAGGTTCGCGGTGGGGGAGGAGCACTTCCAATTCGTGGCGCTGCCCTTCGGGTTGGCCTCGGCTCCCGGGTGTTCACGAAAGTGATGGCATCAATGATGGCCTTACTGCATGCGCAGGGACACGCCGTCATTCCTTATTTGGACGACCTACTGGTCAGAGCGCCATCGGAACACCTGTGTCAGCGAAGCCTGCAGGCGACCATGCAGTCTCTGGAGCAGTTCGGGTGGCTTCTCAACATCCAGAAGTCCACCCTGGTTCCAACCCAGTCACTGACGTACCTGGGCATGGAATTCCACACGGACTCTGCTCTAGTGTCCCTACCACGAGCCAAACAACTGGCCATCCAGTCAGGAGTACGCGATCTCCTCGAATCACCTCATTCATCCCTACGGGTATTGATGAAGATGGTGGGACGCATGGTGGCAGCAATAGAGGCGGTGCCCTTCGCACAGTTTCGCCTCCGTCCTCTGCAACTGGAAATCCTCCAGAGGTGGGACAAGAGGACGTCCTCTCTGAATCAGCTGGTGGTCCTCTCCCAGCCGACCAGGGATGCTCTGCAGTGGTGGCTTCAGCCGAGTCACTTATCAAAGGGACGATCCTTCCTGAAGCCATCGTGGTTAGTGGTGACCACCGACGCCAGCCTGAAGGGCTGGGGCGCGGTGTTCTTACACCACAGAGCTCAAGGTCTCTGGACACGTGCAGAGACGACGTTGCAGATCAACGTGCTGGAGCTCAGGGCGGTCTATCTGGCACTCCTGGCCTTTCGGGTGTTCCTATCCGGACAACCAATTCGGGTTCAGTCCGACAATGCGACGACGGTCGCCTATATAAATCACCAAGGAGGAACCAGGAGTGCACAGGCTCTAGCGGAAGTCCACCGCATTCTATCATGGGTGGAAGTCAACAACTGCTTGATTTCCGCAGTCTACATCCCAGGTGTCGAGAATTGGGAGGCAGATTACCTGAGCCGACAGGGGATGGACGCCGGAGAATGGTCTCTCCATCCGGACGTCTTCCGGGACATCTGCATCAGATGGGGGACCCCGGATGTGGATCTGATGGCCTCCCGGCTGAATCATCAGGTGCCACAATACATGGCGAGATCGTGGGACCCTCAGTCTCTGGGGGCAGATGCTCTAGTCCTGAGTTGGTCAGATTTTCGCCTGCCATATGTTTTCCGCCCCTGGCGCTGATGCCCAAGGTCCTGTGGAAAATCAAGACGGAATGTCACACAGCCATTCTAGTGGCTCCGGATTGGCCGAGGAGGTCCTGGTATCCGGATCTGTGGCAACTGTCCGGCGGACACCGGTGGGCTCTTCCAGACCGCGCAGATCTTCTCGCGCAGGGCCCCTTCTTCCGCCCCAATTCCAGGGCCCTCAGATTGACTGCATGGCTCTTGAGGCCTGGCTCTTAACATCCAGGGGTTTCTCTCCTGCGGTTGTTTCCACCATGAACAGAGCTAGACGGCCCACGTCACGGAAGATTTACCACAGAACGTGGAAAGTCTTTTTCGCCTGGTGCTCCTCTGGGGGACATGTACCTTGGCCCTTGTCGATCCCGACCCTATTGGCCTTTTTGCAGTCAGGTTTGGAGTTGGGCCTTTCCCTCAGTTCTCTGAAGGGTCAGGTATCAGCGCTGTCTGTATTGTTCGACAGGCGCTTGGCGCTCCTCCCAAAGGTTCGTCAATTTCTCCAAGGGGTGTCTCGAGTGGTTCCGCCGTATAGGCGGCCTCTGGACCCTTGGGATCTCAACATGGTCTTGGCGGCTTTGCAGAAACTACCTTTTGAGCCATTGAGAGAAGTCTCTCTTTCTTACTTGTCACAGAAAGTGGCTTTTCTGGTGGCTATTACGTCCCTGAGACGGGTCTCTGAACTGGCGGCACTATCGTGCAAGTCACCCTTTCTGGTGGTTCACCAAGACAAAGTGGTGTTACGCCCGCGGGCGGAATTCCTGCCAAAAGTGGTTTCCACTTTTCATTTGAACCAGGAGATTGTGCTCCCATCATTTTGTCCCGCTCCTGTTCATCAGATTGAACGCGACCTCCATACTCTGGACCTCGTACGGGCTGTACGCATTTATGTGTCCAGAACTGCCTCCTTCCGGAGTTCGGACTCCTTGTTCGTACTTACGGCAGGTCGCTGTAAGGGGTCAGCGGCGTCAAAATCTACCTTGGCCAGATGGATCAAGGCACCCATTCAAGAGGCTTACCGGTCTTCTGGTTTGCCTCTCCCGGTAGGCTTGAAGGCACACTCGACAAGAGCTGTCGGTGCCTCCTGGGCCTTGCGACATCGCGCCTCTGCTCTGCAAGTGTGTCAGGCGGCCACTTGGTCTAGCCTGCACACCTTCTCTAAGCATTATATGGTGCATGCCCATGCCTCTGCGGATGCAAGTTTGGGCAGGCGGGTCCTCCAGGCGGCGGTTGCCCACCTTTGACGGGGACCGCGTATGCAAACGTCTTTTGAGGAACTTTTTCCCGCCCTGGGGTATTGCTTTAGGACATCCCCATTGTCTGGGTCTCCCATTATGATGATCAGAAAAAAGAGAATTTTGTTTACGTACCGTAAATTCTTTTTTCTTGAATCATCAATGGGAGACCCAGCACCCACCCAGTGTTCCGTTGTATGTTACGGTTGATCTGTCCCCTGTTGGGGCAGTTTATCCGGGTTGTTGACCCGTCTGTTCACGGTGTCTTCCCGAGGTTTCGGGTGTGGTTTTCTGTTGTCTCCTCGCAGCTTATGGACCAAACTGAGGATGTTCCCTGCGGTAGGGGTTTATAAGCGGAGGGGGCGGTGTCTACAGTTCTTGTTAGTACCTAGTGTGGCCTCCGGAGGGCAGTGCCCTAAACCCCATTGTCTGGGTCTCCCATTGATGATTCAAGAAAAAAGAATTTACGGTACGTAAACAAAATTCTCTTTATTCTACCTAGCACCCTTCGACTTTCAGTCAGAGGTGCAGCTGGCGTAGTTTCGGTCATCGCACACTAAAGAGTGAGAGGCAGCTGTTTCCAAGCCACGGCATTGACTAAGACCTGACTCTGTACTTATGAAATGCCGAGACGGCTGTCAGTCAGTGCCGGGAGCTGGTTACAGCCGCTGCTCATAATGTGTGGAGTGGTGACAAACTGCTCCAGCCGTGGCGCTATGATTGAAAGCCTGAGGCTGCCAGGAGGTATATGTGGCACCCCATGGTCCGGTTGCCACAGTGGCATTACCTCCCCAACAGGGGGTGATGTCATGCCTGGAAGCAAGAAGGGGTCCCCACGCCAGGGCATACTGAGCATCTAACACTTTTCCTGCTCCGAGCCTGAAGGGGGAGCTCTAATCCGGTTTCAGGGGAGCAGCAGGAAGTGTACAGTAGAATGACAGTAGGACCAATTATAAAAGAAGAGACAAACAGGATGTGGGGGTTCAGTCAGTGTGAGGTAACCATTGGAGACGGTCTGAGGGAGAAGACAGGAGAGCTCTGAGGGGAAATTGAGCTGTGACAGAGTTCATCCCGGAGCTGAGCACCAGAGAAAAGGATCCCAGAGCCCTGGGTTGTGGGCTGCTGAAGACCCAGCTGCTGAGCCCGGAGGGCAGAAGACTGCAAGTCTTCTGGCCACACCAAATACCCGGTGGCACAGCAGCAGATTAGAGCCCGGAGCCGCCAGGAGAAGAGTGACACCTGAAAAAGGCCCAAGCTGCCTGCCATATGGGTTGGAACAACTAAACAGGCAGGAAGAGTGTCACAGCATAGCTTTAGGCAGCAAGGACCAAAAAGGAGAGCGCAAAAGGGAAGCCTCCGAATTGCCCTGGTGTGGTGGATCACCCTATTGCTTCCAGGCCACCCGAACCTCCATTACCATCTGTAAAAAGTGCCCCGGACAACATCTGCAACCACCAAGTAGAGGTAACGGAAACTACAAACCTGTGTCTCCGGTTCTTTCCCTGCGTCTGTCCCCTGCACCCCAACGATCACCACATCCCTGTTTGAATATCATCTGCCCTGGGGCCCTGCTTCACCTGTGGGGATCTGTGTCATCTTTGCTGCGTCATCAACTGCCCCAGTGGTCCTGAACAGCAGCATTGGCCCAATATAGCCGAATACCACAGGTGTCATCACATAATCCTATATAAACTATTTCCCCATTTAACGACACCGTCAGGGTCACGGAACGGGTCACAGCCCTGTGACTTCCCCAGAAAAGGACTGACCGGGCCCAGTTCTGAGTACCCTATGGCCCTGGTGGGCGTGTCATATAAAGTTCATTTCCTCTACCTAGCCGGGCTTTCAGTAGTCGGCCAGATAGTTTTACAACACTTTTTACTCTGCACATAAATCCCACATCTGCAGGTTAATAGCATTATTTGACATGGCAGGTTCCCTTTAAGTTGAATAATATACACTAGATGGACAAACTTATTGAGGCACCTACACATTACAGCAATAAAAAGAGGAGTCATCTTTTGAAATAGCTCCTTTAAAGAATCATATAACCCTATCTGATGGTAATCTTCCCTCGATGGGGGAGCTGCAATCTATAGATCCTACTAGGCCACTCAGATGGTTATAGTTTCTCCAGTATAAATCGTTCCTATTCCCGGCTGACCGAGTGTGCAGGGTGAGATTGACACCCAATGTATTGAAGAGATAGTTCCAACAAGAGTCACCCCCGAAACGTAAAATATCTGTTTTATACCAGGCTTTAGGGTCTATGAGAGAACAGGGCACCCTATACTTCCAAAGTGCCTGGGAGAAGGAGCTGAATAGGAACATCTCAGATAGTGAGTGGCAGAAATGCTTTCTATTTACTCACAAATTAGCTAATGCCTGTATAGCGCAGGAAAGAAGTTACAAGCTGCTCACCAGATGGTACCAGATGCCCTTCAGCGCATGTTCCCTGAAACTACAGACAGTTGTTGGCGTTGCGGGGAGGTATCAGGGACAATGCTCCATATTTGGTGGAGCTGCAGGGAGATCCAGTGGTTCTGCTCTAGGGTATTCAGGACTTACACTCAGATAACAGGTAAACAGGTTGAGTGCTGTCCGGAGGTGGCTCTGCTATCTATCTTTCCGGGGCCTATTAAATTTCATAAGAGGGATATCCTCCGTTTTTGTGTCTCGGCCGCCCGCGCCTCAATCCCGAGATTTTGGAAAACTTCTCAGGTTCCATCCGTGCTTGACTGGTTCAAAGAAATTATGGATATTTTCCGGATGGAGGAGCTAGCGGCTGACGCATTGGGTTCTCGTGACAAGTTTTCAGTGGTTTGGACCGAATGGATTCTTTTCCAAGATTCGGTCGACTTCAGGAGTATCTTCTCCGAGGTCGTTCCAGAGACATGACTTATGACAGACATGGGGTCGAGGTAATCCTTCATCCCTATCCCTCTCCGGTCTAACCCTCTTCCTTATGTGACCCCAATGATCCCAGATTTGCCCTCTTTATCTTCCTACTCCTTCTTTTTATCTTTCTACCTCCCTCTTTTCTTACCTCTCATATACTTTTGTAATGTTCTTTACATATTGGTTTTGAAAAGTTATATTTTAGCCCACCCTCTCTTGAGCTTCCAGTAATTCTGTAATCGAATAAAATATACATAGGCTGGAAAAACTCCACGGATGATGGGTTCGTCTTTGACGTTCCCAACTTTGGCGAGTTCTCCGAGGCCCTGCTAGCATGGGATCAGACAAAAAAGGAGATACTCCGCTATGAGATTTCCCAATGAATGTTCTCTTGTACACAACCTAATTGATGATGAGAAGACCATTGTTATAACATCTCTGGTGGGGTTCTTTTATCCCCCCTCCAGTGGTGTACCACGGTGCTCAGAGAAGGGTTATTTTATTCTAGTGTTCTGGACTATGAATAAGGGACTGGATGACCCTACTTTGTAAGAGGGTGTATACGATTTTTGGTTGGTCATTCCCCAACTCATATATATCTGTTATTATTACTGTGTTTCATTATTTTGTACTTTCTGGTTGCAAATATATATATACCTTGTAATGTATTCAAAAATTTAATAAAAAAGAGATTAACCACAAGAATCATATAAAGCAGCAATCATAAAATATCTGAAGTTGCAGCTTCATTAGGATAAAACCAAGAACAAGAAATCACAGCTCCATGGTAGATAGGAAAACACGTTTCATCTGGGCCCTTATTCATTGTGTGTTTAGACTTGTGTTTCGGATCTAAACACGATGAATAAGGTGTCAAGCCGAAACGCGTTTTCTTATCTACCATGGAGCTGTGATTTCTTAGTTTTATTCAACTGAATTTATGACTTCACGTATTCTATGTTTGCTTTATGTGATTCAATAAAGGAGCCTTTTTAAAAAAAAATAAAAAAAAAGATGACCATGAGATCTGTGCAGTGTTTATTAGTTGACTTTCATTACTTTTTACCTACACATTAAAATTACAGGGGATTAAAGACATAAGCATTAATAAAGAATTGGTTCCCCTTTACAGTTAAAACAGCTTCCACACTTTTGGGAAGGCTTTCTGCAATATTTTACCTGTGGAAATTTTCACGCGTTCACCCAGAAGATCAATTGTGAGGTCAGACACTGAAGTTGAATGGGTCATAAACTCCATTTTATTTAAAGCACTGCTCTTCTTTTATCCAATAGTTGACCTGTGCAGATCTCTAGATTACAGCTTCGCTTAGTACTGAGCGGTTCTAGGGTAGGTATAGTGCTTGGTGATGCCTCTATTGGACATGTTAAAGCACCATTCCAGAGTTTTTTGTTAGTGTAGCACTGGTGTGGTGCTTTAACCCCTTCACCCCCGGGCCTATTTTGACCCTAAAGACCTTGGCATTTTTGTAATTCTAACCAGTGTCCCTTTATGAGGTTATATCTCTGGAACGCTTCAACGAATCCTAGCGATTCTGGGATTGTTTTTTCGTGACATATTGGGCTTCGTGTTAGGATTAAATTTAGGTCAATCATTTTTGCGTTTATTTGAGAAAAAAAAAATAAAAAATTTGGCAAAAATTTTGAACATTTTGCAATTGTCAATTTTTATTTTGCTAAACCAAAGAGTTATGTGACACAAAATAGTTAATAAATAATATTTCCCACATGTCTACTTTAAATTAGCACACTTTTGGAAAAAAAACATTTTTGGGTAGGAAGTTATAAGGGTTCAAAGTTCATCAGCAATTTTTCATTTTTCCAGCAAAATTTACAAAAACATTTTTTTAGTGACCACATCACATTTGAAGTCCCTTTGAGGGGTTGTACATGACAGAAAACACCCAAAAGTGACATCATTCCAAAAACTGCACCCCTCAAGATACTCAAAACTACATTCAAGAAGATTATTAACCCTTCAGGTGCTTCACAGGAACTAAAGCAACGTGGAAGGAAAAAATGGACATTTTAATTTTTCTAACAAAAATGTTCTTTTAGCCTCAATTCTTTCATTTTCACATGGGCAACAGGATAAAATGCATCCTAAAATTTGTTAGGCAATTTCTCCTGAGTACATCGATACCTCATATGTGGTCATAAACCACTGTTTGGGCGCACAGCAGGGCTCAGAAAGGAAGGAGCACAATTTGACTTTTGGAGCTAATTTTCCATTCAAAAAGTGAAATGGCGCTCCTTCCCTTCTGAGCCCTGCTGTGTGCCCAAACAGTGGTTTATGACCACATATGAGGTATCAGTGTACACGGGAGAAATTGCCCAACAAATTTTAGGATGCATGTTATCCTGTTAACTTATGTAGATGCATAGTGAGAACTTTGAACCCCCAGGTGCCTCACAAATTGATCCTTAAAAAGGTAAAAAGAAAATGTTGGTAATAAAAAAAAAAAAAAAAAAAAGTACTTTTTCCTTATTACAGATCAATTTGTGAAATACCTGGGGGTCCAAAGTGCTCACTATGCATCTAGATACGTTCCTTGGGGGGGTCTAGTTTCCAAAATGGGGTCACTTGTGGGGGAGCTCCAATGTTTAGGCACACAGGGGATTTCCATATGCGACATGGTGTCCGCTAACAATGCCAATTGCACCCGCCGGTGCCAGCATGCAGGAGCGGTGCGGGGGGGACGACACAGTGGGGATCGGAGGTAGGGGGGGGGCCCAGGGAAGGGACGGGGGGGTTGATCCGGAGTGGGAGGGTGCTGAGGAGGGCACCCGGGCATCCCCGCGTACCCGCCCCTCCAAACCTGATTGGACAGCTCCAATCAGGTCTGGAGGGGTGAATCGTTCTGATTGGTAGTGTGAGTTTAAACTGCCAATCAGAGTCAACCTAGCCACGGGGAAGGGGGGGGGAAGCCACCCCCCCAGGACAAAGTATAGGTCCTCATGTTCCCACGGCACCAGTGACGTGTCACTGGCCCTGGTCACCAGTGCCGCCATGACGTCGTGGGACGTCACAGGTTGGGATGGCACCAACTTCTATGAAAAGGTGTACTTATCAGCTCTCCTTTGGTCTAATATGGTTCATGGATGGTTCATGGATCCACGAATTAGAAGGATGTACATATGTGGAGATCCCACCTGGTCTCTGGGTGGAGTACTTGACAAAAAAAAAAAAAAAAGGAATCCAGCAATATTTCCCAAAATAGATTAATAAAAAGTCATATTTATTGCAAATCTGTTAAAAATGGTGCAGTATTAAAACAAAAAAAATGTGAAAAAAGAAAGACAAAAATCACATGGGTGACGCATTTCAAAGATTAAGAGCTAGTTAGATTGAAACATGTCACTCATGGTGGTACCTGTTTTTCATATATTTCTTGTCACATTACACAGTATTTTTTTACAGATTTTATATTTTTCTCTTTTGAGATTACTGAATAATTCCTTTTTTTCTCAAATCACATTACAGAACTGCCCTAAAATTCAGTGAGTGCTTAAACAGACCCATTCTGTCACAAATGTTAGTAAAGCCAGACTGCATCTTGAGGGGCTGGATTTTAAACAATTATGGCAATGACTAAATGAAAAATCTAAATGCGATGATTAAGATGTGTGTCTGGATACTTCTGTACATACTAAGACACACATGCTAGATAGAAAACGAGCTCTAGAGCATGAGTATTAGGAAATGTGCCAATATCTAAAATGCTAACATCACGAAGCATCTACTAGGCATTTCTCCAACCTAGCCAGAATCCTACTCCACACTGATGAGGGGCAAAACCCCAAAACAGCTGTCTGTGGATGGAACTGAGGCGGTCAACAGGGTAGGGGGTACTCTGATATCGGGACAGGGGGGGGTTGCTTCGATGGGGGAATCACAGCTGGTCGGTTCCCGGTTCCATGCACTGGACCCTCAGTGGTAGGGGGATGGGGGTGATTATGATGATGGAGGGGGAAGGAATGGTATCGTGACGCCACCTGTGGTACCTGGTAATAGGGTCACCAGCACTGCGGCTGGCCGCTGAGGTGATGGAGGTGAAGCTCAGAGTAGTACAGCTCCCCACAGGTGGAGCTTTACCTCAAGCGCAGCGGGACGGATGAGGGGAGTCGTAGTAGCGGTCCTGCTGTGAACTCTGCAGGCGGTGGCGGGGAAGCAGGCACACACACACACAATAGGCTTTGGTGTCAGTACCTTTTTACTGTTGTCCGGTAACAGGCACAGTCCAGGAGGGTAACCAGGTGTTGGTGCAGCTTGGGGCATTCACCTGGAGAGTTGTGAGGCCTCCTCTGTTAGTGTGTACGTCTTTTTGGGGTAAGCTCTGCCTTTAGCTGAACCTGCCGTTACTTCTCCCTCTCAGGGTGCTGTTCCACAACTGACAATGAGGACTTCTCTGTGGGATTCCTATTCTCGGCTGGGTCCCTCGTCCTTTACTTGGTCAAGTTTGGATTCTTCTACTGGTGGCTTCAGGGGGACTGGATCCTCCTGATCTGTCCAGACTATTCCTGCTACTATATCTTATCAGCAGTTGCGGACTCCGGTGTCTGGGTAACTAAAGGGTTCACAAGTCTGTTCCCTTCTTCTTGGCCTCCCACTGGCCTCCGTCCCTCTCCCTAGGGCTCAGCACAGCTGGGTCAGTGACCCCTGGTTCTGGGCCTGTTTGGTCCCAGCAACCAGCTCCTTACCACTGCTCTCTACTCTGTCTGACTGGAACTGCCTGACTCCTCCCCTCAGGCCTGGATCTTTTATAGGGGATCTGGCTTAAGGACAGCCAGTGGGGCTCCCCTTCCAGGTCCGGGGTGGAAGGTGTTGCATGCTGTGTGTGCCAAGGTGTATATCCCTCCCTGCACCGATGGGTCCTGTGACAATCCCCCACAGGGGTCCAACAGATACCTGGCTTTGGTAATTCCCGTCAAATCCTTAAACTCGTAAACTCAGGAAGGTCCTCTGCACTTAGGGCCGAGCTCCGGCGGACGGAGCGGGCGCAAGCTAGCCGGGAGCCGACCTCGGAATAGCGCCGCGCACCATGGCGCCATAATTCAAATACACTGTACTCAGTGTATTAAAGGGGCCATCCCCAACCAGTTCTTAAAGGGCCGGACCCCAACCACTTTTTAAAGGGGCAGTCCCCAACCACGTCTTAAAGGGGCGGTCCCCAACCACGTCTTAAAGGGGCTGTCCCCAACCACGTCTTAAAGGGGCTGTCCCCAACCACGTCTTAAAGGGGCGGTCCCCAACCACGTCTTAAAGGGGCTGTCCTCAACCACTTTTTAAAGGGGCAGTCCCCAACCACGTCTTAAAGGGGCGGTCCCCAACCACGTCTTAAAGGGGCAGTCCCCAACCATGTCTCAAAAGGCCGGTCCCCAACCTTGTCTTAAAGGGGCGGTCCACAACCACTTCTTAAAAAGGCCATCCCCAACCAGTTCTTAAAGGGCTGAACCCCAACCACTTTTTAAAGGGGCAGTCCCCAACCACGTCTTAAAGGGGTGGTCCCCAACCACGTCTTAAAGTGGCAGCCCCCAACCATGTCTTAAAAGGCCGTTCTCCAACCATGTCTTAAAGGGGCGGTCCCCAACCACGTCTTAAAGGGGCGGTCCCCAACCACGTCTTAAAGGGGCGGTCCACAACCACATCTTAAAGGGGCGGTCCACAACCACGTCTTAAAGGGGCGGTCCACAACCACGTCTTAAAGGGGCGGTCCACAACGACGTCTTAAAGGGGCGGTCCACAACGACGTCTTAAAGGGGCGGTCCACAACCACGTCTTAAAGGGGCCATCCCCAACCACGTCTTAAAGGGGCCGTCCCCAACCACGTCTTAAAGGGGCTGTCCCCAACCACTTCTTAAAGGGGCTGTCCCCAACCACTTTTTAAAGGGGCAATCCCCAACCACATTTTAAAGGGGCAGTCCCCAACTACGTCTTAAAGGGGCGGTCCCCAACCACGTCTTAAAGTGGCAGCCCCCAACCATGTCTTAAAAGGCCGTTCCCCAACCACGTCTTAAAGGGGCGGTCCCCAACCATGTCTTAAAGGGGTGGTCCCCAACCACGTCTTAAAGGGGCGGTCCCAACCACGTCTTAAAGGGGCGGTCCACAACCACGTCTTAAAGGGGCGGTCCACAACCACGTCTTAAAGGGGCGGTCCACAACCACGTCTTAAAGGGGCGGTCCACAACCACGTCTTAAAGGGGCCGTCCCCAACCACGTCTTAAAGGGGCCGTCCCCAACCACTTCTTAAAGGGGCTGTCCCCAACCACTTCTTAAAGGGGCTGTCCCCAACCACTTTTTAAAGGGGCAATCCCCAACCACATTTTAAAGGGGCAGTCCCCAACCACGTCTTAAAGGGGTGGTCCCCAACCACGTCTTAAAGTGGCAGCCCCCAACCATGTCTTAAAAGGCCGTTCCCCAACCATGTCTTAAAGGGGCAGTCCCCAACCACGTCTTAAAGGGGCGGTCCCCAACCACGTCTTAAAGGGGCTGTCCCCAACCACGTCTTAAAGGGGCGGTCCCCAATCACGTCTTAAAGGGGCTGTCCCCAACCACTTTTTAAAGGGGCAGTCCCCAACCACGTCTTAAAGGGGCTGTCCCCAACCACGTCTTAAAGTGGCAGCCCCCAACCATGTCTTAAAAGGCCATCCCCAACCAGTTCTTAAAGGGCTGGACCCCAACCACTTTTTAAAGGGGCAGTCCCCAACCACATCTTAAAGGGGCGGTCCCCAACCACATCTTAAAGGGGAGGTCCCCAACCACGTCTTAAAGGGGCGGTCCCCAACCACGTCTTAAAGGGGCGGTCCACAACCACATCTTAAAGGGGCAGTCCACAACCACGTCTTAAAGGGGCGGTCCACAACCGCGTCTTAAAGGGGCGGTCCACAACCACGTCTTGGAAGCATTTTCTACACAAGAAGTAGTTAAACTAAACAAGTAAGGAAGAGATGACATTACAGGGAAAAGGAGGTGAACCAGAATAGGCAGGACAGCAGCCAGAGCCCAAATGACACACAGATCTTGTCCTCAGCGAAGCAGGTGATCAGGTAGTCCAGGTTCCAAAGTCCAGGTTCACGACCCTCCTGCCCGGTGATGTTCCCCTCCATGTCCCCTCCTCTACAGTCAGACCTTGTGAGGGGGCAGTATACAGGCTGGAGCACAGTGCATCCTTCTATGCTTCATACTGGTCTGTGCCTGCTTCCAGGCAGGTAAGGCACTAGGTTCTGCTCCACCTGTACATCCTGGCCACGCCCCTGCCCTTCCCTGTCATAAACACTATTTACCTACCTGCTCACAAATGACACAAGTCTGCTGCCTACAATTTATAGATCCCAACTGCGGAATTGATGGCTCTGTACAAACTTGTGGGGTTTCTCTACCATCACATTTAAATAGAAAAAGCCAGCTAAATGCATTTCACTTTATACTAAGGCGGCCGTCACACGCATCAATTTCTTGCACGATATCGCTTAAGCGATCTGCTTTTTGATCGCTTTAGCGATATCGTTTGTGCGTCGCTGCGTGTAATCAAGCGATTTTACAATGTAAAATCGCTTGATTGTTAGATCGCAGATTTGTAAGCCGGAGCTCATATCAAGCGATAAACGCTTGATCAATCTGCATCATCGTGGTGTGTGACACCACGATGAACGATCTCCCAGCGGCAGAGCCTATGCTGGGAGATGGTATCTATGGTAAACGTCGGGTTACTAAGCGCCGCGCGGCGCCTAGTAACCCGATGTGTACCATAGTTACCAGCGATCTCGCTGCTCCACATCGCTGGTGTGTGTGTGTGTGTGTGTGTGTGTGTGTGTGTGTAAAAAGGTGGTTGACCAGGTTGGGGACATCACTACAAAAGGGGATCGGGATGGGTGCCGTCACTACAAAAGGGTCCAGGATGGGGGGCTTCACTACAAAAGGGGATCAGGATAGGGACATCACTACAAAAGGGGATAAGGATGGGGGACGTTACTACAAAAAAGGATCAGTATTGGTACATTACTACAAAAAGGGAATCAGGATGGGACATCACTACAAAAGAGGAACAGGATGGGGGATGTTACTACAAAAAGGGGATAAGTATAGGTGACATTACTACAATATGATGACCAGGATGGGGCATTACTACTAGATAGGGATCAGGATGGGGACATTACTACAAGAAGGGGACCAGGATGAGAAACATTACTACAAGAAGAGAGCCAGGATAAGGGACATTTCTACTAAAGGGGATCAGGATGGAGCATCACTACAATATGAGGACAGAATGAGGGCATTATTACAAAAAGGGAACCAGGATGGGGACATTACTACATCAGGACCAGGATGGGGACATTACTACAAGATGATGCCCAGGGAGAGAACATTACTACAAGAAGGGGATCAGGATGGTGACATTACTACATGATGAGGACCAGGATGGGGTCATCACTACATGATGAGGACCAGGATGGGGACATTACTACAATATGGGGACCAGGATGGGGACATTACTACAATATGGGGACCAGGATGGGGACATTACAATAAAAGGGGATCAGGATGGGGGACGTCACTACAAAAGGGGTCCAGGATCAGGGACTTCACTACAAAAGGGGATCAGGATAGGGACATCACTACAAAAGGGGATGAGAATAGGGGACGTTACTACAAAAAGGATCAGTATTGGGACATTACTACAAAAGGGGAATCAGGATGGGGACATCACTACAAAAGAGGACCAGGATTGGGGATGTTACTACAAAAAGGGCATAAGTATAGGTGACATTACTACAATATGATGACCAGGATGGGGGCATTACTACTAGATAGGGATCAGGATGGGGACATTATTACAAGAAGGGGACCAGGATGAGCAATATTACTACAAGAAGAGGGCTAGGAAAGAGAACATTTCTACTAAAGGGGATCAGGATGGGGCATTACTACAATATGAGGACCAGAATGATGGCATTATTACAAAAAGGGAACCAGAAGGGGGATATTACTACATGATGAAGACCAGGATGGGGACATTACTACATGATGAGGACCAGGATGGGGACATTACTACAAGATGGGGACCAGGACGGGGACATTACTACAAGATGGGGACCAGGATGGGGACATTACTACAAGATGGGGATCAGGATGGGGACATTACTACAATATTGGGACCAGGATGTGGGATATTACTTTAGGATGGGGACCAGGATGGGGACATAACTACAAGAAGGAAATCACCGTGGGGACATTACTAAAAGAAGAAGATCAGGATTTGGACATTTCTACATTGAGCAAAAAATTCTGGTATTATTAAAAATGTCACTTAGCCTACAAGCAATGCGGCCCCCCTATTCTATGTGCGGCCCACCAACCCAGCCGAGTTTGAGACCCCTGGCTTAACTGAAATATTTTTGTATTCTAATTGTCATAGCAAAGTGCCACTTTTCTTACTATTGTAATAGTGGTTGCTGACTGGCTGCAGGGCTTATGTAACAAAACAATGCCACATTAGCCCCGATAGATCCAGGGCCACCATCACTAGAGCAGTGTCAGGGTAGGAAGTGAGTATAAGCTATTTCTATTTTATAAAGAGGTTGTCCGGGTAGCTTACAAGATCTTTAAAAAAAGTTGTCTCATCTTCTTAAATTAATATAAATGCAAAGCGCTTGTTTACGCAAGTAACTTTGCATTTTACCTTCTATTAAAAATTCTCAATCAAAAAAGGAATTTTTACTTCTGTTGTTTACTGTCCAATATCTAGGTTACCGGCTGATGGAGTCTTTGAGAGCTGGTCAGTCTCCTAGGAAAGTATTGTGTGCCTCTGCGACTAGCAAAAGTGCTTCTGCTATCAACACTGGACAGTGCACAATTCAGGCCAGTGGGTCAATGGTGCCGCTGCCCTGAACTGTCAGTCATCAGGAGATCAGCACTTTTCCCTGGCAGGCAGTTAGCGGTGGAAACAGAGGAGCCGTGTGCTCTTGAAATAGACATCTGGAAGGGGGGGCACATACTTTTTATAGCACTCTGCTGCATCTGTTGACATGGAAACTAGTTTAATGATTCCCTTTAAAATTAATGTTTCCCATTTTTTAGATATCATTGATTACCCGTGGAGGATGGCATTTTAAAAACTGCAGAATAATTTTAATCACAGTTAACGATGAGCCACAGACCTTGGCTGCAATGCATAGATTATATGTCAGCCTCATGTATGCTTTTTTGTGTGTTATTGGTAAATTCTGTAAGGTCTGAACACATGGCAGATCAATGCCATTGAACAGTCTCCGCAGATTTAGAATAATACATAAATTAATGTTAAATATACAGTATAGTACACTGCCGGATCAATCCCGTCCTCGGAATCCAAGCTGGAGAAAGGGCTGACTGTGCATTTACATAATCTAAAACTTATAATTAATCATCTGCTTCCACAATTTGCATTAATCTAATGTAATAGTTGAAAAGAAATTACTGTCTGATAAACATAGATTGAATCACCCATGTGATTTATTTTAGCTTTTCATGTGAATTCTGGCTCTAACTCGAGTCTTAAGCTTTTAGATGAAAACTTGATTTGAATATTACAAATAATTGCTGTGGATTTACTATTTAGTTATGGGGGGAGGGAAAGTACAGGTAGTAAATAGCAATCAGCTGTCCCTTTTTATATTATTACTTTAAAAAAGGAATAAAGTTAAAAAATAAAACAAGATGCACCAATTCTCTGGAATGCTCTACCCCAAGAAATTAGGACTATTCACAACTTACACAGTTTTAGGCGTTCACTAAAAACACATGTTTTTATGGCGGCCTATCACGCTCTCTAATCGAAGTCATTTATATATAAGCCCATTCATTGTTTCTCTAAACATAACTCTCCGTCAAACTCCATCATACCGAAAAGGACCGCACAAACCAGCTGGTGATGACTCATGTAGCTTTTATCTATTCCCCATTTCTTCAAGATGGCTGGACCATCATTGTAAATAAGCACCTGTACTTTGTGTCCCCCCCCCCACACACACACCTCATTGTAGATTGTAAGTTCTTACATGCAGGATTATCATTATTTTTGCTTTAATTATTGTATTTTTTATAACTGTTACTTGTGACTGTTTGTATTTGAACCTCTGAATTGTAAAGCGCTGCAGAATATTTTGGCGCTGTATAAATAAAGACCATTATATTTATTATTATACCTTTCCAGCCTTTTTGTAAATCCTAAATCAATAGTTGTTCAACATGCCAAGATTAGCAGAGATCCCATCACACTACAAGATGAACGGGAGAGATGAACATAGAACCAGTGCCCCCAGAACCAAGCTTACCCCAGAGTGGTGTGACCAGGTGTCACTGTCTACACAATATTAATCAGAGCCTTTGTTGGGGAAGTTGGACTTGGCTGATGATACCATGTACCACTTTAGGACAACTCCTGGTTGTTGGGCTCCACCAAGGGGCTAGTCGACACAAAGCAAGATGGGAGGAAAGGAGGAACTGCCGCTAAGGAAGAATAGGGGAGGGCAACCCCTGACTCTTACCCTGAGATCCCTGATGTCACTAGATGGATTCTTTCACCTTGTGTAGCGTTTATGTTCCTATCTCTGTCTTTCTCTGAGCACAACCATCATTAGTTTACAGGGCAGTAGAAACACTATTCCTTCATTAGGATAAAGACAAAAAGGGGAAAAGACAGACAAGGATAAAAGAAACAGCAATCGTACAATGCACACTAGACTACAGGAAAGAGAAAGGGGAAAGGATAAGTGTGGCAAACCAAAAAGAAAATAAAGAACGGAAAATACCAAACAAACTTCCAGTAAGCTATCTCCGGATACAGCTCCTTATGTTACTTTTTTGTCCACATCTCACACCTCCCCACTAAGACCAAGATAGAGCAAGGTATCATTGGCAATACCCTAGCCTTGGCTTTATTTAATTCTTAATGGTCTAGTGAGCAGCAGATTAGTGTGACAGTCAGTCTTTTGGTTAATTTGTAGTATTTTTTCTGTGTGTGCACTCCACCCTTAAACCATGGTAAAAGCACCTTCTCATATAGTTAGGATCCTATCTGCCCATACAATGAGATTTACAATTGCACAAAGAGGCATTTCAAGCTATGGTCCCGATGTATGAGTCATGACTAAGGCTAGGTTCACATCGCGTTTAGCATTGCATTTAAACTCATTGCATTTTGCAATGCATTAACGCAATGAAATGCAAGCATTTGATTGTGTTAACGCAGCCATAGACTTCTATTGTAAAACGCAGTCAAACGCATTGCAAACGCAATGCAAAATGTGGTTGCGTTTGAACGCTTGTCAACCACATCTCCAGTCTCTTCAAATCTTGTTTTAATTCTTTGTACTTGACGCTGAGACACATTAAAGGTGCCAGCCACCTTTGCAGTGGATCTGGTCTTCAGCCTCTTGATAATCAAGGCTTTGGCCACAGGGTGGATTTTTGGCATGTCAGAGCTCAAGTTGCAGTTCAAGTGAAGGTCTGGGGTGCTGGGTTTCTTTTTTGACACACCCACTAACTAACCGATCATTTACTGAGCACAGGTGAGGATGTAAACTAGGATTGGGTGCATTATATGACCAGGCGACATAACTTTTGACTTGCTAAAATCTGACCATTCTGTGTTCATTAAATGATCAATATTTCAGCATTGATGACAATTTATTTTCTTAAAATAAACCAAACTTCGGAGGGTTTCAGCTTTCAAAAGAGTAATTTATAAAACCAATGGATGAATTTAATGTCAGGTTATAAGCTTTTATTTACATAACATGGATAACCGACATAACTTCTGTCAGGGAGTGTACACCTTGAACACAACACCTTTTTTCTTTGCAATATGACTTCAGTATTTCCCACTCATCTTTCATGTACTTTTTCCCTATTTTAACCTGGTGTTTCAAAACCCTAGACCAACACTTATCAGTCAGGTGAGATAGTGTGGCTGGACACACAGATTTCTCAATCACTTGTTCTGTGCAAAAAAGGTCTATTTGGGAACGCACATAGATTTGAAATTCAGTAGCTCTAGGCAAAAGAGGCCGGTTAGAGGAACCATACAGATTTGGCAATCTGTATTGCTTCAAATTTTTCACAAATAAGAAATGTTTGATTAAAGGTTTTAAGTTGAGTGTCAGGAGTAATATGGAATTCTGAAGAAGAGATGGCACAAAATATATTTGTTTCATGCAAAAAATGATTCTACCATCTAATCAAGAGAGCAATACTTATGTAAATACACAATGCACTTTTAGATGAGGAAGCATAGAAACATGCTGAACAGAAACTTGACACGTTTCTGGTGCCACGTACGACACCCTTAGTCATAGAAGATCCATCTTCAACAGACTAGTGAGCCCCTAATATTCTTTTTTTCATTCTTAACAATGAACCTCTAGTCTAACCTACTGAGTCATTGTGAAGGGAGGACCAGCACAGCTGAGTTTAGCTGTGTCACATTACAAACCTTTCTATCACTTCTCCTCCTCTCCTAGCACTGTCACCTCTGCTGTACTGCTCCTGTCCCACACTGCCTGCCCAGATTATAGATATGTCTAAGTAATCTCAGCTCCCGACAGGAAGTATGGTAGAAGTGGCTGTATAGCGGAGGTCATAGTGGTATGACAGAAGAGCTCATAGAGGGGTTTGTAATGTGACACAGTTAAACTAAGATGTACTGCCTTTCTCCTAAAACTGACTTAGGCTAGGGTCACACTTGAAGATTTTCCATGCAGTTTTCACACTTGTCATTTGTGAAAAACACATGGAAAAACGCATCCATAGACCCCCATGTTAAAAATGCATGCCCCAATGCCAAAAACGCATGTCTAAAGGTCCATGCATTTTTTTGGCTTCGTTTTTGGATCAGCACCAAAAAATACTGCATGATGCATTTTTTGGTGCTTTTCCAAAAACGCATGCGTTTTTTTAACATGGGGCCCTATGGGAAACCCATACGTTTTTATATGGCACTAAATGGTACATGCATTTTTGCATGCGTTTTTTAAGGGTGCCCCACACCTATTAGCAAAAACGAAGTCCAAAAACGCAGGGTGCCAAAAAGCACCTTAAAAAATGCATGCAAGTGTGACCCTAGCCTTCTGCAGGAGATTAGACCAGAAGATCAGGTCTGTATCTTTACATTTTCACTCACTAAGGGTGGCTTCACTTTTGCGTTTGTGTCTGCATGTGCAGGGCATGCAGATGCAAACGCAATGCAAACACAGCCATATTAATGTGAATGCAGCGGAGAATCTCCGCATGCGTTCACATTAGTATGCACCCCGGCCAGCCAATCAGCCGTCTCGGAGGCGGCCGGGAGGAGGAGATCAGCAGTGGAGATCTCCTCCTCCCGGCCACAGCTGATCTCCCGCCGGTGTCGGCGCGAGAGATTTGAAGACACAGCTGATCTGACAGCTGTTTAAATCGCCCGCGTCGACCCTGAATAGGGTGATATCGGTGCAGGAGATAACAAAGATTCTGATCGCTGCTTCAAATCTCCCGTGCTGACCTCACCTTTGTGGTGTCGGCGCAGGAGATTTAAACAGCTATCAGATCAGCTGTGTCTTCAAATCTCCTGCGCCGGCACCACAAAGGTGAGGTCAGCGCGGGAGATTTAAACAGCTATCAGATCAGCTGTGTCTTCAAATCTCCTGCGCCGGCACCGGCAGGAGAGCAGCGGCGGCAGTAGCTGATCTCCCGGTGGCTGCCACTGATCACCGGCGGTCACCGGGAGAGATTTCAATGAGATCCGCAGTATTCTCCTGCGCTGTCATGCGGAGGACACTGCGGATCCATTGACTTCAATGCATTGTTTGTACGCTTGCAGACGCTTGCAGATAAAACAAGCACCCACGAACGCACAAAAAATGCAACATGATGTATTCGGAGTGCGCTCGGAGGGTGCACAAATTATGCGCATCTGAATGCAAACGCAGGCATACGCAGCCATACACATGCACATGCGTTCCCATGTTAAACATAGGAACGCATGTGCGCAAGCGTTTTGCTGCGTTCGGTGCGCTGCGTTCCAAACGCAAATGTGAAGGCAGCCTAAAAAATCTGCTTTAAGCTATAGTAGGGCATGTTCTTTCCCCTGCCTAGTCAATGTCATACAGGGGGAAAAATACATGTACTAAGTGAAAACTATTTGATAACACTCACTTGGACTTAACGACAATTAACTGCCAAAGGTGCCAAACACTTTTATTGCTAATTTCTCCACAACAGAAATGCAGAATTAAAAATTCATAATTAAAAAAAAAAGTTTTATTTCACTCTGCAGCCACTATTACATCATGATGCGTTAAGTTCAACATTTGGTGGAAGGCCTTTCTAACACCTTTCCACCAAACATCAAGCCCACATCTTTCCTTGCATATGATGGTTGTGATTATCATCATCCTCTAACAACCACAGATGGAGTGCAGCTCCTCCCATGGCTGGTAATCTATTAAATGGCACAGTCAGTCTCTGACGTGATCGTGGGGCACTGATGGGTTGACAAAGTGGTTGAAGATCTGCTGAAGATCTCTTTGCCTGTCATATCAGTACTCCTGTGAAAGCCAGCTTGTAGCTAATCGCAGGTTAAAGTCCCATAAGGGGACTAAGAAATACAGTAAAAAGAGAAAAAAGAAAGTTTATAAAAGCATGAAAAAAATAAAAAAGATACACAAGTTCAAATCACTCCACTTTTCCCCCCATTATAAATAAAGGAATAAAAAATATACCGTACATATTTTGTATCACTACATCCATAAAAGTCCAATCTATCAAAATATAAAATTAATTAACTTGACAGGTAAATCGTGTAATGAGAAGAAAGATCACAATGCCAGTATTATGTTTTTCACCCTCTTAAACAGTGCGAAAAAAACATCAAATGAGGTGATCAAAACATCATACATATGCCAAAATAGTATCACTGAAAACTCAGGACTCATAAAACAAGCCCTTACACAGCCCTATCAAGTGAAAATTAAAAAACTTACTGGTGTTGGAAAATGGATTCATTAGCTCATTTTTTCTTTTTTGCAAATTTCAGATATTTTTCTCCAGAAAAATAAAAAAATAAAAAAGTTTGATATCAATTCATCATATTCATACTATCCTGGAAAATCATATTGCTGAGTAATTTTACTGTAAAGGGAACACTAAATAAAATTAGAGAAAACTACCGTATTTGTTGAGTTGCACTTGAAATTTTATTCCTGATTCCCAGTAAGGCCACACCATGATTTTTTTGATCCGATTTTGCCCCAAATTGTATCCCTATGAGGCCGGATGGGGCCAGATGGCAGTGATTTGCCATCTGTTTTGCTGTCTGTCTGGCTGGATCCGGGGGATTTAATTTTCTGCCCGGGGCAATAATCAGACAAAATCAGATTATCCCGGATCCTCCCGTATCCGGCGCAATCTGGCGCCCCATAACATGGGAGTCTACGGGCACCGAATCACCCCTGATCCGTCAAAAAATCAGACCGGTTCCTGGACGGCGGGTGCTGAAAGAGCGGTGGCTTTGAAATTCAAGCCGCGCTCGTTCAGCACCTCGTCAGCACAGCTAAAAGAACCTTCGGCTGAAATTTCAGCACCTGGAGAGCTCCACTGCTGAAATCTCAATTGGACAGTGGCAGCTGAGCGCAGGGAGGATTCGGTCAGAAAACAGGATCGGAGGGCATATTTACCCTCTGGTTCTGTTTTGTTCGGGGCTGTCAAGTTCTGTCCGGTGCTTCCTGCAAAACACCGGACAGAACCTGACAGCCAAAAATCGTGGTGTGAAGCTAACCTAATGCTCTATTCACACACTGCATTTTTGGTCTGTTTTTGCTCAGGCCGGCTTCACACCATGGTGAAATCCAATATGGGGCTGTCAGGGGTGAACCTGACAGCCCCGGACCGGATTTCGGTCCCACAGTATGCTATGGGGCCAGATGGAGCCAGATGGCAGCTATCTGCCATCGAGCTTCCATCTATCCGGGAGGATTTGAATTTTTCTCCCGGACACAAAAATGCTGCGTGCAGCATTTTTGTGTCCAGGGGAAAAAAGCTGATCCTCCCAGATGCTCCCGGATCCTCCCGGTCCGGTGTAATCCGGCGCCCCCTAACATGGGGGTTTACGGTGCCGGATCGCTCTGGAGCTGCACCTAGGAGCCGGATGCCGGGTGCTGAAGCTCAGCGCTGGCCAGCACTGAACTTCAGCACCACAGAGCTGTCCCCAGCTGACAGTTCAGGAGCTGCGGTCCTGAATTATCAGCACCTGTGGCTGCAAATGAGCCATCCTGCTGCACACCGGACCGGAGGGCATAATTGGCCCTCCAGTCCTGTGTCCACATCTGGTCCGGGGCTGTCAGGTTCACCCCTGACAGCTCCGGATCGGATGTCATCGTGGTGTGAAGCCAGTCTTATCAGCCAAAGCCAGGAGTGGAACAATCAAAGGAAAAGTATAGTAGAAACACGTCACCACTTCTGTATTTATCACCCTCTCCTGGTTTTGGCAACAAAAACTGATGAGAAAAAACAGACCAAAAACGCATAGTGTGAATGTAGCCTCAGTTCCATGATAATATGAATTGCAGCACTCAAAAAGACAGCTTATTCTGCAAAAATAACAAGCCTTAAAGGTTATGTGGATGGAAAAAATAAAAAATGATGGGTCTTGTAAGGAGAGGAAAAAAATGAAAATGCAACAAAGCCATTTAGGGTATGTGCACACAATCTGGAGGCACTACGTGTTAAACGCAGATTAGTCCTTCCAGATATGACGGAAGCTGCAAGTGAGCGCAGGGAGAATGCAGCTGCTCTGTGATCACAATCTGTGTTCGGTGCAGGGCAGCTTGTCCCTGGATTCACTCCAGACTACGCAGCAATAAATTAACATGCTGCGGAGAAGCGGAAGGGCAGCAAGCCGCACCGCAACTGAAATAATGCTGCGGAAGGGATATGCACAGTGGGCATGGGATTCCTAGAAATCCCATCCACTGTGTTGGTACTGTACAACGCAGTGTTTTGAACGCAGTGGTAAGACGCTGCATCCAAAACGCTGCTATTACAGATAGTGTACATGCACCCTTAGGCAAAGGGTTATTAGAGCGGAGCAGCAATACCAAACACAACCTTTGGACAAGTCTTGTGATGTTTTATGGAAAGAAGCTGCCATGTTTGTCTTAATCTGCTACAACTATTTGGAGGTAAATGGTGTTTTTCATGGAAATTTTCCTCTTAGGGCACCTTTACAAGCTGCAATATCTGCTGGCGATATGAGGCGATCTAACGTGCGCATGCACGTTTTTCATGGTCGCCTCAGATCGCCGAAGGCACTATTACACGTCGCAATCTCGCCCTGAAAGAAAGGCGATGTGTCGCCCCGGAAATCACCTCACCCACAGCGGAACCATTCCAGTGGAATTCCCTCGCCGCTTCACACGCCGCAATCCCAAAGGCAATGTGGGCGTACATGGTCAGCGCCGCGAGGAGATAGGCGTGCCACAGTGGTTTACACAGTGCCCCATACGCGCTCATTGTCATTAGAAGAGAAAGAATTGACAGGAAAACTGCACTCCACATCCAAATAATGTAAGATGAAAAAGTATATCTTTATCTGAGGCAAAACGACACACAGATTAAAATCATTTAAAACCAATAACAAACATTACAAAAAGCCACAACAATAATGGGTATAATACTACATAGGGGAAAGAGGGCCCCTTCAAACCCTGTATTCATGCCTGATTCATTAACACCAATAATACAACAGTAATCATACACTGAAGTCAAACAATGCAAGTCTACACTAAATAGTTAATATTATTGCACTTAGCCCCTGGAACCAGTGAGCAATGTGAAATCACACATTGTACAAAGATCAAGTAGTGCACAGAAATGATGACCAACAGAACCTAGTATTTGGTGAAACTAGAATGACAAGTTGACATTCAGTTTTTGCACCTCCTCTGAGCTATGCTGCCTGTCAGCTAAACAATCAAAGCTGGAGATTTCTCCCCTCACCTGTCAATGGACAGCATGGAGCTTGCAGCACAGCAATGTAGATCCCTAAATCCCTCAGTGATCCCAGGGAATAGGAAAAGGTATTTACTGGTAAGGAGCATGGTGTGTCCAGGTATGAGCAGTGGAGGCCCCTGGATCCCACGTGTATCACCGCACTGGGCGGCTTCGTCAGGGAGGTGTGGCTATCAATTGTGCCATGCTGCCTCATATATCCTAGATAATGAGCAAATGAAGACAGCTGCGGCCGGCGCCATGGCAATAACTAGGACACCAGAAATGATGTCAGTGTGGGCGTGTATTGAGTCCTGCTCAATAAACACTTCCCACGATGAGGAAGTGGTGGAAAGCACATGACTGCACATAACATAGATTAAATAGCTCGCTTTAGAAACATTCAAAGTAAAGCTTGGCGGTACGGTTAGTAATGGGTCAAAAGTGGGTGGTGTACCTTGGGGTCACAATTTGCGACTCCCAGCTGTCAGACCACTCCCTATGTGTGATATGTACATTTTTAATTTTTTGGGTGAATTATAAGGGGATCAACATTGCAGTTGATGAATAAATAGAGGAGAGTGGCAGGCTCTGGCGTCAAACAGCGACACCCACAGAGCCCTGTCACTTCCTCTGGACATATGTTAGTTGGAATATTAGAGGGGGACACAGTGACACCACGCAAGAGGCAACGCCTCACGCGTCAGTTCCCGTGTGGAAGTCACATCACTTGTAAATCGATTTGACCTCAATTTCTTCTAGTTGAAAGAGACATATCAAACCAATTCCCCTCCCTGCCTATGGGTGCACCCATCTTCTTTCTATATACTAAGTACATGTTATTATTAGTAACACAAACCCACTTATCACAATATCAATTTTCAAAACCCATGAGAACCACCAAGACTGAGCTATGCGATTATCATCAAATGTATATTTCACTAAGCAAGTGTTTACAAAATATACTTTACACCACAAGTCCTCCACAGGGTACCAAAGTCAATGAGCAATACAGAGATTACCAGAGGGAGTACACTGAACGATGATAGAGAAAAAAAAAAAAAATAAATAAATAAATTAGAAAATATATACAATCATATACATAGATGCAAATGCTGATGGTGATGAAAAATTCTTCCAATCTCCAAGGACAGCACCAGGATCAATATCCTGTTTCTTAGCCACGCAGTCCAACCGAACTAAATAGAGGAGTCCCAAAGAGATATACACCCAGATAGAATAGACCGACACTGGAAGATCCTGTTACAGAGCCTAGGAAACAAACAGGAGATAATGAGGGGTAAAAGAGATGAGAAGGAACCAAACTCGTCAGCCCCCTCCTATTGACAAGACTCCTAGTCCCCTAAGAATCCTGTGAATTTTAATTCCTCATTTATCCCATGAGGGGTGATCGATTTAAGGAGGAAGATCCACCTTGACTCTAATTGTAAGAGTAGCTTCCTGCTGTCACCCCCCCTTGGATGAGGTAATAGTTTCTCTAGACCTAGGACCCTGCATCCAGTTGTATGTCCCCCATGGTATACCAAGAAGTGTGAGGCCACCGATGTGAGAGTCAGGCCCTTTTCCAGATGTTCACTGGCCAGATTTATAGTTGAAAAATGTTTTTGGATCCGTTTTTTAAGCTCCTGTCCCGTTATCTCCACATAAACTTTCCTACAGGGATATATCAAAGCAGAAACCACCCAGGTGGTTCTGCAATTGATATAGTACCTCAAGGAGTGTTTTACATTATCATGTGGATTGATGAAAATTTCTTTAGTGGGTGGCATGAATGGGCAAATATTGCAGGCACCACATGGAAAGGATCCTTTAAGTCTCAAGTCTCTCCCCAACCTTTGTGTAGGTCGTTTAAAGTGGCTTCGGACCAGTTGATCTGCCAGGTTTGGGGCCCGCCTTGCTGTCATTAGTGGTCTCTCACCAACCAGTGGACCGATCTTTAGGTCCAGACGTAGTACGTCCCAATGAGAACCGAAGATGCCACCCACCTTAGTCCACTGATTGTGGTAGTTTGTAACAATCCTGATGGAGTCATCCTTCGGTTTATATTGCTGTTTGAGAAGTGATTCTTGTGTGCAGTTCTGTGCTCTCTGAAAGGTAGCCGAAATAACTCTGCGTCGATACTGTCGGGAGGAAAACCTGTTAGTTAAGGCTCGGGACTGAAGGAGGAAATCCCCATCCATGGTGCAATTTCTCCTCGCCCTCAAAAATTGCACCATCGGAATACCTCTCTTTAGGTGTCCTGGATGGAAACTCGAGTAATATAGCAAGCTGTTGGTTGCTGTTGGTTTCCTGTACAGATTAGTATTCAGATGTTCATCCCGAATGGTAACCCTCAAGTCCAGAAAAATAGCTTCGGAAGACGACATGCTGAAAGTAAGGAAGATGTTAAGTGCATTGGCGTTTAGTTCCTCAATGAAGGCTTTGCATGTGGCCTCATCGCCCTTCTACACGAAGCACACGTCATCAATAAAACGGAATCAGGCTTGAACATGTTCCTTATATGAATCGAAATGGTATACGATCACCTCCTCCCACCAACCTAAAGATACGCGCTCATTGGACAACGCAACAGCGTTAGGATTGGTCAGCCTGCTCTGGAAGGCTGGCTAATGCATGACGCCATCGAAGATGTGTGTGTTGCTGAACGGGCAGCTCTTCAAATATGGTGCCCTGTGAACTGACAGCCAAAGGGAACACAGTAGCCACCACCAATCATCGCAGACAGGGCGTAGACTCCAGCACGCTGTGGCACGCCTCTGGGAAATCAATAGGCGACACAGATTCCATCACTATCGCCCTATCACACGCCAAAAGCTGGAAATCTCGCCTTCATGATTGCCTCTGATTTTGGAGCAGTGCTCTGAAATCACGACCTAGGTGACAGGCAATTTATCGCCGCCAAATTCCCCAATTCCACGCCGCAACTGGGAGGCAATTTGACGGCAATAGTTTCAGGGCGACATATCGCAGTCAGGATTCCGAGCAGATATTGTGGCGTGTAAAGGTACCCTTAAGGTACTGTCACACGTGACAATATTGCTTGGAATTTCACTGGCAATTTGCTGGTTGCAGTGAAATCATGGACACATTGTTCTATTTTGTTGCTGTGTACAAATGGAACAATGTGTCCATGATTTCACTGCAACCAGCTAATTGCCAGTGAAATAGCCTTGCAATATTGCCGCTTGTGACGGTACCTTTAAGGGCTCATAGCAATCACTATGCAGTTTGCTGTTGGATGTATAAAAAGGAGTGCGGACTGCAGAGTCCATGTAAGGTTTAAGTAGTAGAAGTTTCCTGCAGATGGTGGATTTAAATAGTTTCTGTCTCTAAACACAAATTCTAATGTTAGGATATAAGGATGTAAGGCATACGCTTCAGATGTTCCTCCTTTAACATCTCTATTGGTTTAAGAATTTCTTGACATTAAAGGGTCTGTCTGGTCAGATTTTACAGTATAATGATTGTACTTTTATAACCCTATAACCATTTGTATTTAATGTCACTCAGTATATTAAAAATCCCTAACTCAGTATCCAGACTAGAAGGAATCGATTGGAAGCTATTAATTCTGTCTCAATAAAAAAATTGGCAGAAAAGCAGCAAATTTATAATAAAGTGTTTTGTGATGGTCTTTATTTTTACTGTCAGCTCGGTAAGTGTTACTCGGCTCCTCACATCTGCCTTGAGAATGGCGCTTCTTAGTCAGATTTTGGCTATGCTCCAACAACTAAAACTGATAGATTGTATAAAATCCGAGTCTTTATCATAGAACTCAATATGTCTTCATCAGATGACTATGTGGGTGATATATCATGTCTAATTGTGATAAACTATATCATATTGCCTTGGTAATTCTCTCTTTATTGACATAGGAATAGATGGTCACTTGTCATGAATAATTGTTTGATTTTTAACATTTTACAACTTCTTAGAAATAGAAAAATAAGATGATTCCATATTTTTCATTGCAAGTGCCAGAATAGTCACCAAGTACTGTACACTGCAAAAGCACTTGTGATAGCTATAGCATTGATGACGTCTCCCGTATTTCCAATATAGAATTTTTAAACAAGAGATGGTTCTTCAAAGTCAACTGGGTGCTAAGGAGTATTAAATATTAAAAAATACTTTGATTCTTCATTTTATATGGAATATACTGTTGACACACTCTTAACTGAAACAGAAACTGCTCTGTAGGAGGCTAAGGCTGGCTTCACACCACAGATTTTTTGATCCGGGGCTGTCCGGTGTAAACCGGTTTTTGGCCCCATAGCAGCCTATGGGAAGAATACGGATTATTCTCTCCGGACACAAAAATGATGCTTGCATCATTTTTTTGTCCAGGGAGAAAAATCTCCCCAATTTGCTGGATCCCAGATTCACCCGGATTCTCCCGGAGCCGGGGCAATCCGGCACTCCCTAACATGGGAGCCTATGGGGCCGGATTGCCCCGGACCGGGAGGATCCGGGAATCGGACACTGGCGGCTGCATGCGCTGTTGTTTCAGGACTGTGGCTAGCTCCATGCACACAGGACCGGAGGGCACATTTGGCCCTCCGGTTCTGTGTGTTGATCCGGTCCGGGGCTGTCAGGGTCATCCCGGACAGCCCCGGACCGGATCACCCCGTGGTGTGAAGCCAGCCTTAAAGCAAGGTGAGGAACAGCCAAATCTTGCTGCAGAGGTGAAGTTGTGGAGAACAGTTTACAGAGGAGACATAAGGTAGTTATACTGCATCAGTGATGTCTCTACCAGGGAAATATTTCAAAGTGTATTCTATACCTAATCCATGAAAATATCCATACACAAATGAAGAGATATAGGCCAGTGGTACATTCAAAATTCATCTAAAATAGATAAGAATAAAATAGAAAAACAGGGAACAGCCTGTTAGAAGTACACAGACCACACTAAAAAGATATACAATCAATATAGAATAACGTCAACCAACATCTCTAAAGAGCCACAACAAAGTGGCAGTGAAAAATGTATTAATATATTACAGTTAGAAAAATCAACGGCAAGGAAACTAGTAAAGACTGGTAAATATGGACTTAGGCCAGGGCCACACTTGCGTTTGCAATCCTGCTACTGGATCCTGTTTTTCATCCTGAAAACCTGATCAGGTACCTGACCCATAGACTCCAATGTTAACATTTGTTTGCCAAAGTGCAATCCGCCTGCTGGATCCAGTTTATGAGATGTCAGGTTTTAATAGGGTCTGCAAAGTTTTTTGGTGTTTGATCAAAACTTGATCCTTTTTTTAACATGGGACCCTATGGGTAACCCGGAACAGCCAGCGGATGGGTAAGTATTCTATTTTTTTTATTTTTCATACCTTTTGATTACTTGTATTTAGCTTTCGCAGTGTATATTAATAGACTGCGAAAGCCAAAAGGCTTGTCACCCATGTCACATGGGGGAGGAACACAGGAATCTTCCTCCCCCGTGTGATGTCACTTCCCCCAGCGCCCGCCATTATACGCACTGGAATTGAGCATCGTTTGAATGGTGATGCGTAATTCCAGCGGTTATAATGGGGCCTAAGGGAGAAAGCGCACGCAAAAAAGCGTCAACAATTGACATGTTGATTCTTTTTACGGGCGTGCTTTCTCCCATAAAAGAGCAGCATATATTTACGCCGCGTCTGCACGGCAAAAGTGAATTTCCATTCACTTTGCCGGGAGGCACAGATGCGCTTTTGTGGGAAAAAAGCGCACAAAAAAAGCGCAAAAAATGTGCCCTATGTGAACATAGCCAAAGAGTGTAGCACCTAGTGGTGTTGTTGGCTCTTTCAACTGGGTTGATAGAGGCACTGCTAGTTAACTGGTACTATGAGCAAGGGCAAATCAAGAGGTGTTAATCAAGTGGGGAAGCCCTGGAGACAATACAGGGATGCAGAGAAGGTGATGTCATCAGTGAAAGGGAGTGTTGGCCTTCGAGATACCTAGCAAAAGTATCATATGATCAAAAGATTCAACAAGAAACATCTCCTTTTGTTATCTGCTTGCATCCTCAAATAGTATTTTGTCCTTATCATCATCATCACCATCATCATAATCCACATCTACACTTGACATGCTCCAACTACTCCTCCTACAACGCACCGCCAGATATTCAACCCCCATTGTGTGTTCAAAAAATAGTCATATGCTCCCACTGATCTGTTTGTGTGCCAACTCAACACTTCCCTGGTCAAGTGATGGTGCAGTTATTGCTTTATCATATATACTGTATATAATGTATTTGACCTCCTGTCAAAAAACCTATTAGGGTACCTTTACAAGCCGCCACAGGAAGGAAGCAACTGCCGGGCACTGGGGACAATTGTGCCTGTTACCATGAAATTGCTACGAAATGGAAAATAGGGAAATTCCTCCCTGTGTCCTGCAGTACCTGTTGCTGAGCCGTGCTCAAAAACAGAAAGGCACAATTGCTCTTGATACTATGTATCACTAATCATCACTAAAAACTAAGCATAAAATGACATAACTGATCAATACAACCAGAACACTAGTCATCCAATGGAGATGAAACTGAATAAAATTCAGAATGATACGTACCTAGATACTGGATGATTTATTTCCCTTCAGTGACATACTGTATATGTTACTACATTGTATCTAAAGACATGAATTATCCAATAGATGAGGGTTCCCGAGATGTCACGGAGATATCACCGGGACGTCCAAGACCTTTTTATTTATTATTGAATCAAAGTTTTCTGTATGCTCCAGGTGACGGCTCCGGGACATATGTTGCATAATTAATACCAGTCTGTAATTAGCGATGTGCATGTGTTGACCATGTGTTGGGTATTTTTTACATTTATTAAACATCAAATGTCAAAAAGAATAAATAAGGATCCAAATGGAAAAGAACAAATAAAGGATGCTGACGCTTTGGGACATGAGGAGCAGAAAATGCCTCAGGCTTGGTAACAATAGTGTCCAGTATCTGTTCCTAACATCAATGTCAATACATTAATGGTTCCCTTGTAATAGTTATATTCTCCCCCAAGGTCATATTACATGCCACCAATACAAAGAAAAGAGAGCAAGCCATGAACAGTTCAAGATTTGGTACTACTGTATTCATATGATTATTACAGATGGAAGTTGACTAGACAACAGTTTTCGAAGATTTAATGGAAAACTTTTCAAAATAAATAAATCAGATATCCTCCCTCATCCGTTATATTTTACTTGTGTATTCCTTGATTTTTACATTGTAGCAGCTGTTATTACCTCTATGTATTAACCCTTTCCCTACTTAATATATTGTTCATGGCAGAATTTAGGCTGTTCATCAATTTTATACAACATCTAGTTTAAAGAAAACTCATCATGAAATAAAAAATGTCCCATATTTGCTCTTATTTTATTCCCATTGCTCGGCTACGTATTCTTTTTTTTTTTTAATGCACTATACGGTGATAAAGTGGAAGTGGTAAAGGACTTCAACCTACTCAAATCAATGATCACTCAAGATGCAGCGACGACACCGGAAGTGATCATTTCACTGCCAACGAAGACACAGCTTGTACATTGTCCGTTTTTTCCTCTAGTGAAACATGGACAATAAAGAAACAAGATAGATGAAGAATTAATACCTTTGAGATGTGATTCTGGAGAAGGATATTATCAATATCATGGATGGCAAGAAGAACAAACAAATGATTTTTGGAACAAATGAGGCCAGACATGTTACTTGAAGCAAGGATCACCGAGCTATGACTTGCTATTTTCAAACCATCATACAAAGAAAAAAATCACTAGAGAAAGATGTCATGGTAGGAAGAATAGAAAGAACAAAGCGAAGAGGAAGACCAGCAAACCAAAGTCTTGATGCAATCATGATAATGGCAGAGAAGCCCATGGTGGACCTAGCTAGGCTTGTGCAAGATCGATCTTCCTACAGAGCGTTCATCCATCAAGTCACTATGGCTCGAGATCGAGCTGAAGGCCGTTAAATAATAATAGCATGGTTCCAAAAACATGGGCCTTTTTACAACTCCAATTCCAAAAAACGTTGGGTTGCTGTGTAAAATGGAAAAAAAACAAGAATGCGATGATTTGAAAATCTTTTTTAGCTGTATTTTATTCAGAACACACAACACATATGATAAGTTATATGATAAGTTAAATATTAGGCATTTTTCAATTTCAATAGAAAAAAAATAACTAATTTAGAAATTGATTGCAGCAACAGTTAGGACAGTGTCCGACAGGGCCAGTGTTCACTCTATGTTTTACAAAAGTCTGAAAATATTTGGGAAGTAAGGAGACTAATTACTCCTCTCCCAAAACTCCAGCATTGTCTCATTTTTTATTTGATGTAGGAATACAGATGCTCAACAGTCTTGGGTCTTCTTTGCTTGATTTTTCGTTTAAAGGGATCCTGTCACCTCCAAAACGCCACCTAAGCTACCAAAACATGTCCCTGCACCATCCTATCACTAATCTCACACTCCTTTTGTTTCCTAAAAGCATCCTGTGAAAGTGGAGAAAAACGTTTTAATACTTACTCATTAGTGATTATAATTAGCAGGGGCCATATTCTTTAGTCACCAGAGGGTGTTGTTTTGCAGCTCCAGGATCAAGCCCTCTCTATCTGTGCTGCTGTGAAATTGAAACTGAAGGCAGGACTAATGATTTGCATTCTGTAAGTGATAGAGAGGGGGGAGGGCAATGCCTGCACAAGCAGAGCAAACACACAGAGACAGGGTGGATCCTGGAGCTGCAAAACAGCCTGCCTTGGTGACTAAAGAATATAGCCCCTGCTTATTATAATCCCTAATGAGTGAGTATTAAAACGCTTTTATGCACTTTTCACAGGATGCTTTTAGGAGACAAAAGAAGTGTGAGATTAGTGATGGGATGCTGCAGGGACATGTTTTGATAGCTTAGGAGGCGTTTTGGACTTCCCCAATAATGAAGGTGAAGCAGCTACAATACACGGCAAAAGTATTAACGCTTATTCCCTATAATTAAGTCTAGGTATAATTGGTATACTTTATGTTAAGCCTGTATTCAATTGATGATAATTCATGTGCTAGTTTGTAAACATATAAATTTAATCTTGCTATAAAGAATATTATTATTCATGCCTGATTTGTAAGTCAGTGAGCGCTACGTAAGTACGGGCTCTGCCCCGATGCAGGTAAATTTAGCAAGACACATCCTCAACCCGAAAAGGTCCCACAAGTTCATCTTTGATGATACCAGCCCATACCAGTACCCCACCTCCACCTTGCTTGAGTGGAGCTGATCCAGCCTCTAGTCCATCCATCTGGCTCATCAAGAGTCACTCACATTTCATCAGTCCATAAAACCTTTTGAAAAATCAGTCTTAAGATATTTCTTGGCCCAGTCTTAACATTTTATCTTTTGTTTCTTGTTCAAAGGTGGTCGTTTTTCAGCCTTCCTTAACTTGGCCATGTCCCTGAGTATGGCACACCTTGTGCTTTTTGATACTCCAGTAATGTTGCAGCTCTGAAATATTGCAAAACTGGTGGCAAATGGCATCTTGGCAGCTTCACGCTTGATTTTCCCAAACTCATGGGCAGTTATTTTACACCTTTTTTTGCCTAACACGCTTCTTGCGACCCTGCTGGCTATTTGCCATGAAACGCTTGATTGTTAGGTGATCACGCTTCAAAAGTTTGGCAATTTCAAGACTGCAGTATCTGATGTGGACAGGGCTAGGATGTATCGGACACCGGGACTGATGGCAGCTTGGATGGGGAGATCACGGGTGGTCAGGATCCCGTTTCCGTGCCCTGGTTATCATTTGAGTAGATGATGGGGGAGAAGGGAATATTTACAGGGGAATGTGACACCACCTTTAGTTCCCAGTAATATGGTACCGGCGCTGAAAGCCGGCCACTGAGGTGATGGTGGGTGCAGCATAGAGTAGTCCAGTTCCCTAAAGGTGGAGCTATTACTCAAGGCAGCGGTGAAGGAGCAGGATGAGGGGAGTAGTTGGTGTTGCAATTCTTACCCCTCTGTCGAGCTGCTGATGGTGCTGAGCCTTCTGGGCACCAGCGGGAAGAACAACGTCAACCAATTCAAGTTTTACTCCACCTTACTAGGTACTGGCAGATGGTAATACGGAACACGGTACAGTTTGGTTTACTGGGTGGATGTTGCCAGCTCAGGGACCCCCTTATGGAGTCTCTAGGTGTTGTCTCTCTTTGTCTTTCAGGGTAAGCTTCTCTCTTCCTAGTCTCTACCACCCTGGCAGAGCTCTCCCGCCAGTCCCATGGTCTGTAGCTAATAGGCAAGGTCTGTGCCCTACCGGTACGGACGGAGGGTCCCAAGTAAGCAAAGCCTCCCCCGCCACCGGAATTCTGGCACTTCTCCTATAGTGTCCTGAACCGGTTCTTAGTCCTGCGGGGCAAGGTACCTTTTGGCGCTGTCAGCAACCTGGTTTCTATGGGCCTGCAGCTCATCGGTCTGCAGTCAGAGTTGAACTTCTGGCCGCCTCGGCTTCCCGCATTGCCGGTGTTTCCCTCAATGTGACCAGCTGGCTCCAACCAGTCCTGGCCCGTTGCCTGCTGTCCTGGGCCCCAACTTAAAGATGGGGTTCCCTCCTGTTGGCTGTGCTGTCAGGCCTGTCCTTCCTGACTGCCTTCCCAGCACCATCTGAGGTAACTTCTCTCACTAACGTCCTGCTTCTACAGCTCTAACCTAGGCTCCACCCCCTTTTGGGACCTACTAAATAACCAATCCCCCCTGTTCTAAGTGGCCTAATCCTAGGTGTGTATGTGCAAAACAAATTCCACAGGTTAAACTCTGAACTGACAACTTACAGGGACAACACATTTGTTGTCACAGTGTAGTACTTCTCTGTGGCGCCTAGCCAGAGGGGCACCACACATCCCTCTGCAAGACATCTCACAATTTTGGACTTTCCAAGGCCCGTCAAATCTCTCTTCTGACCCATTTTGCCAAAGGAAAGGAAGTTGTCTAATAATTAAGTATACCTTATATAGGGTGTTGATGTCATTACACCACACCCCTCCTCATTACAGAGATGCACATCACCTGATTTGCTTAATTGGTATTTGGCTCTCAAGCCTATACAGCTTGGAGTAGGACAACATGTATAAAAAGTATCATGTGATTAAAATACTCATTTGCTTAAGATAGATAGATAGATAGATAGATAGATAGATAGATAGATAGATAGATAGATAGATAGATAGTCATGATGGTCTCTATTAAATAGGAGACTTGTGACTGATTTGGGATGTCTGTCTTATTCCTTTATTGAGATTTCATTTTAAACGTATTTCTTTCCTTTGGCAATTCAGGAGTTAATAGGAGTTCTGCTGCTAGCAGAATCCTTAGTTTCCTTACCAGGTGTGCCAACTCTGTGATTACTCTCATCCCCTTCATATAGTCACATGATCCTTGCATCCTTTACTGGTGATTGATCCCATTCCTGGACAAGCTTCTTGAGGAGAAGGAAGT